>JAHXMU010000512.1:1329221-1382643 GCA_019455685.1 Philornis downsi | reverse complement strand
ATATGAATATGAATATGAATATGAATATGAATATGAATATGAATATGTGATATTGGAATAGGAGATAATTTATATTGAAAGTACCGGAGAAGGAATCGTTTTTGTTTCAAAATTTGTCAATCATTGTTGTTTTCTGTCAACTTAAAATTGCAGAAGAATTTGTAAATGAACGCTAAATTATCTAGTTTTTATTCTCAGATCCAGATCTGTTAAAGGTTTGATGTATGCTAAATCGGTATAGAAGATACCGGAAGAAGTAGGTAGATTTTTCCAAAATTATGCCAACCATTATAAAGCAATACAATGGTCAAAAAAAGTAGGTTACTGCAGCCTTCTAGTCATAAATCATAGGAAAAATTTAATTTCACAAAATCGTCAAATATGTCTGGGAAGTATAGGAATATCGTGCAAGCAAGCCTAATCAACGGGAAAATCGCAATCGTTTTAAAAAATCAAATAAAACATCTGTTCAAAAGAAACTTGCTACTTTAAATGTTTTTTTTTTTTGATTGTAACATATTTTGGCGCAGGACATGATATGACTTTTATTTCATTATTTGCCAAGAATTTTGTTCCCTAGACTGATGAAATAGACATTTTCTGACAATGTAAGTCGCCAATGTTTTTTTGAAAGAAATTCTAAAATTTACATTCACTTCAAAACGAAAGTCTAGAAAAGGTGTTAAAAATGCCAAAAAAGTTTGATTTGGCAACTTTGAACATTGCAATTGTCGATAGGTTTGTGTACCTTCGTCTATATACTGATATGTAGCGGCAAGTGTTTGCATATGGCTTTCAACGCATTCACTATAATTGATTACATTTTTCATACAGTTTGAGGTCCATTCAACCCACATTCCAAGCAATATTGATTTATCTGATTATAAAGCATTTCACAAATTTGCTCGATTATATTGGCTGAAATAGAGGGTGGTACAAATTAATTAGTTTTAATACTACCATTGAAATTTGTGTTTGTTTTTGATAGCCATTTAAACTGTCTGACTGGCTATGCATCATTTTATTAAATTTGAATGGTCTGACCGGCGACTTAAGGATTACCGGAATAATTGAAATATACCAAATGGTATAGTAGAATAGTATATAAAAGCATTGAGCAAAATATTACGTATAGTAACCAGAAGTCCATCTGTATTTCGTTGGTATTGCTAAAAAAGCTTTCGTATCAAAAAAAGCTTTTCAGACAGTTTTGTGATTTCTAGACTCAGACTCAAACAATACGAGGATGAGAGAAGACAAGATAAGAAAGAAAACAAGCAAGCCAGGCGGCTGAAATAGTATTCATGGTCCTGGTGCTTTAATAGCCAATCATGCGTAATTTGTAGTTTCGTCAATTTCATTCCGTTAATTTTGATGGCAAAGATGCTCTAGAGACTCTAGAGAGTCAGTTGTCTAAAATATGGATAGAATAATGGAAATCTTCAAGTTCGTCTATTAGGTAAGCACTGCTTTGATTGTCGAGGAGCTAAATAGCCGTTTATGTTAAATAAAGGCTATGATTTTATATAAAGTTATTGAACACATTTATATTCAACCAAACTGTAAGTCAAGAAGAGGAAAATTTAAATAAATTTGTATTTCAAAACAATTTTTATGGAATTTGCAGTTTTTCCCAATACTTTTTACAATATTGCAAAATAGAATCTTCCATGAGGCTTTCAAAAGCTGCTCATTCTGGCGGGTAATAAACAAAAAAAAAAAAATACTATAAAAATTTCAGTTAGGTTCAATTCCGTTCCGGTAAATTTGATGTCAAAGGGGCACTACGCTCCGGAAGGAAAATTAGCGAAAATGTTGGTAGAATAATGGAAATCGTCAAGCCTTTACGTCAAATAAGCACTGTCACGATCACCTAAAAGCTAAACATTGCACACTGCTAAAGATGCTACATGTACGGGTGCTTTTCGTGAATCGAATTTTCATCATACATTCATGAAATGTGGCCGAACACTATAAAAATTTCAGTTAGGTGGACTGGCCTACATATAGCTTCACCCAACGCCCATTTCAGTTGATGCAAAAGTGTGCAATGTATCAGAAGGGATGCAATAAATCGATATTTTCTTATTAAAACAATCTCTGAATTAATGCACAATGAGGGGAAAACATTTGACTTTCTGAAGTCCTTTGCTGACTACCGACTTTTGTTAAATCAGCCAAGTTGTTTGCAAAACTAACTTCACCGAATACCTGATGCGGGATACTTTATAATGCATTTAGTGCAGTTTGAACTGAATGGATGACATAAATCTACAGAGAAATGGTTTAAATTTTGTAATTTGTATGGGAGGCAACAAAAGGACATGGCTATTTGGCAGATTTTTTGAAATTTTAACAAGAATTATACTGAAGTACAACTGACAACGATGTAAGTACTTGCAGTTCTTGAATTAATGATTACCAGGGACAAAATTAAATTTTCATAAATCGGTTAATTTGTAAGGGAGCCGTCCATTTTTTCAGAAGAGAGACGTAATTCATTATAAACACTTGAAAGATATGAACATAAGAAAAATTTGTATGGAAGGAGTCAGAAGACGAGTGGTTGGTTACTTGGTTGATTTTTCTCAAGTTTGCGGGGAATTACCGATCAGTGCAATTGGCCTAAGTCTAGAGGAAAGACTACATTTTTAAAAATCGTTAAATTTGTGTGCGAGGTAACATTTTCGTTCTCAAAACTGATATTTATCAATTCAGTACAACTTCTTGAATCTACTTAAATGGATTAAATCGAGCATTGGTATCAAAATTTGATTGTTATTTTGTCTCAGGTGAACCCATATCTCATCCATGGTTATTAATCGATGGAAAAATTCGTCTTTATTGCGATGAAACATCGTCAAACACTTCACTAAAACATCTTCACGACACTATTTTTACTCTATTGAAAGCAAGCGCGGCACCCATCTTGCGTACAGCTTTCTCATCTTCAAGCCTTCGGTCAATATATGATGTATAACAGTTTTTAAAATGCCTATCATTTCAGCTAGTTCACGCAACTTCAGCCACTGCCGACGATCATTCACTACCATTTTGTGGATTTTCATAACCGTGCCTGGCGTGGACACCTCAATTGATCGACCATTATGGCATTCGTCTTGGCAGCTCGTGTCCTCATTTAAAACCTGTTACCCAATATTTTACAGTCGTAAACGAAGAAGCAGACTTCCCTATAGTGGACTCTAACTCGGCTTTTAAGTGTGCATTTCGTTAACCGTGTCTGGCGTGAACACCTCAATTGATCGACAACTGTGGCAGCTCGTACGGCCTCGTATAAACTCTGCATGCCAATATTTTACAGTCATAAACGAAGGGGCGAACTCTCCCAGAGTAGAATCTAGCTCGGCTTTAATGTGGGGATTTTCTTAATCGCGTCTGGCGTGGACAGCTCAATTGGTCGCCCGCTACGGTGTTCGTCTTAGCAGCTCGTACGGCATCGTTTAAACTCTGCTACCCAATATTATACAGTCATAAACGAAGGAACATACTCCCTTTGAGTAGAATTTAGCTCAGTTTTAATATTGGTTAGACTGAGACCTTTTAAATGGAAATTTTGAATTACATAACAGTGACAATTTTTTCCCATGTTTGCAAATTCACTGAGGCCGTTTACTTCCGGAGGCTCAAATAAATATACTAAAGAACGTGGCGTCGTGAAACTTCAAACATATATTTTATATGGTTGCGACTTTTCGGCAAAATAAGATGGCAGCATCTATACGTTAGAACGGCTGGTTTTGAGACTCCTCTTGTAACTCAATTCACCTGATAAAAATCACTTTCCTGGTTACTGTATCAAATTATATTTATGATCATTCCTTTGTGTGAAAGGGTGGAAACACATTATAAAGAATGTTTCTGTTTTGATAGTAAAAACTTTATCGGCTAATTGTAAGTGCATTTCTGTTGTTCGAATTTAGATTTGAAAAGGGGTTTTTATAAACGAATCAATGCATATTATTTTTTTTTAATATTTTGAGAACATTTTTATCATATCTTAGAATATATTATTCATATACTCTTTCATAAACTTTTTTTACCAACAATCGCTCGTCATGAAACAATTAAATTGTGCAGTTTTATAACTACTCTGTGGACACAGGGATTTTGACTTCGGTATCATGTGAATCAAGTTAAAGAAAATATTAAGCTGAGCTATTGTATTCGCCATAATATATGAACAGAAGTCAATGAATGGAAATTTTTTTATTGAATCAAGAAATCAACTAGGTGAAGGTTCAGCTGCTATTATCCATAATTTTAGTAACACATATCTCCAAATGTCCATAAGTTGTATTATTTCTAAAGTAAATGAATTTGAAGCACTTTCTGAAACGCTCCCTTTTGGAAGCGCTAGGAAATATGTGTATTGCACCCTTTTGAAGGCAAACGAATCCAGTTACTTGAGCTTCTAGAGAAGACCTCCGAATATTGATTTAATTTCTGGAATAAATAGTTCTGTAGTTTTTTTTCTATTGCACCAATTTTCTTACTGAATTACCAAATTATGGCTAAAGTGAAATATACATATATATATATATATATATGTATGTATATATATATACAGGGTGAGCCATATGAGTGTTGGCGATTTAATTCTTCAATTTCTCGATAACGCGCGGCGCGGGGTGGCGGGGGGATATGTTGTTCGCTGCGCCGCTTCCTGGAAATTTAGTCGCCATGGAGCCGTACTCGGGAGTGCAGCGTGCATTTTGTGTCCGAGCGTATTACGAAAACAATAAATCAGTGATTACTGCACGACGTTTGTATCGGCATGAACACGGTTTACACGATTTAAGTGAAGTTCCAAGCGCCAATGTGATACGAAAATGGATCAGAATGTTCGAAACAACCGGCTCAACAGTACCAATTACGGTTCGTGGTCGCCCAGTTTCTGCAAGATCAGCCGACATTGTGGAGCGTGTTCGTGTTTCAGTTCAGCGAAATCCGCAACAGTCAACACGTAAGAGAAGTCAGTCTTTGGATGTCAAAAGAACAACTTTACGACGAATTTTAGAGACGTGATTTGCATTTGAAGGCTTATAAGATTCAGATAGTCCAAGAATTAAAACCCGATGATGCCAATAACCGACTTAACTTTGTCAATTTGATGCTAGAGCGGTTCAACAATTTCAACAACGTGATTTTTAGTGATGAGGCTAATTTTCACCTTAATGGCCATGTGAACAAGCAAAATTGTCGGTTCTGGTCCGAAACTAATCCCCGACGCTTGCATGAACGTCCACTTCACAGTCCTAAGCTTGTTGTGTGGGCTGGGATAACGTCAACCGGTATTATTGGACCATACTTTTTTGAGGACGAAAGAGGGCATGCGATGACGGTTAGAGCGAACAATTATTGCAACATGCTAGCAGACTTTTTGGTGTCAGATTTGCAAGAACTTCAAGGCAATACCTCGAGGATGTGGTTTCAACAGGATGGGGCCACATGTCATACGGCTAGGGTATTCATGGAACTGCTGAAAAATGTTTTTCCTGGAAAACTCGTTTCGAAAAGGGGGGATATTGAATGGCCCCCACGTAGCCCCGATCTCTCTCCATGCGATTATTTTCTATGGGGCTACCTCAAATCGGTAGTCTACGAGAATAATCCGACCAATTTAGAGCAGTTGAAGAGGAACATTATTCAGGAAAGTAACAAAATACCGAGAACAATTTTTCAACGAGTTTTCCAAAATTTGCGACTTCGGTTCCAAGAGTGTCAAGCAGCCGAGTGAAGCCATTTGGACAACATTATTTTTAAGTCTTAAAAATTCCCATGCTTCTACTTTTTAAAAATATAAATATATATTTTTTATGTTTCGTAGTTTTTTTTAATTGAATATTTAAACCGCCAACACCCTTATGGCCCACCCTGTATATGTATATATATATAGTGGTGATGGTTATGATTATAATACATAAATGGAATCAATACATTTTTGGTCAGCATTTCGATTAATCCACCGTTTTTTACTTCCGTAAAACCTGCAATAATCCATTTTACTCTATCTTATATTAAATTTAAAATCAAGCGTGAACGCAATATTGAGACAATATTCGAATAAGCCAATTTACCGGTTTTCGCTTCATATCATATCGCAAAGGTAATCTGTAAAAGTTCACTAATTTCCAACGACATTCAATGGCTTATGCACTGGCCACAATACCCTTCCAAAAAAGTGCAACCATAAACGTTGCATTTCGAAATGAGAGCCACTGAAAGGATATAGTAGTGAGTAGTATTATGAAGGCATCTTGCAGCAGCAATTCATGTTGAAACAAATGAAAACTGCACGCGCACTCGCCAACTTTACATGCGTATCATGAACGAATATGTGTAAACATTGTCTGCCAATAGTATGCGGAAACATTTTCAAATATCAGGAACCGGACGAATGACCAAGGATCAAAATACGGTCGACAATACAGCACAGTTGTTTGTAGAGCAAAGTCGAGACACATCTGAGAACACACACACACACACACACACACATGTGGCAAATTGAATGCGGATTTTTGTGAACGCTGTAAAGTATGCAATCAAGTAATTTATCATCCTGATGGGACGTGGGAGGGGATAGACGTTTTGTCATCTACGGTTGCACAAAGGATTGTAAGAGTCGGTGTCTGGGCAAAAGTGAGTGATGATTATGAAATACATTGAGTGGTGATGATTATGGTGATGATTGCAACGCTGTTGCTGTTACCGTTGGTGTATCCTTGTCGGCGTTCGTTTATGGATGGGTGAGTAGGACGTGGCTTATTGGCTCTTTTTAGCTTTTAAGCTTTAATATGAAATTCTCCCTTACTTTTGCGGTTTCCGCCAGTACACAGGAAATATTTCCCACACTTCTTGCCTAAACTTATGCTAGATTTGTGCTACCATCATTTGTGGCATCATACTTTCGTGTTTTGTGTACCACCAAAAACCTTAATACCTGTTAGTCGCCTGTGAGTCTAATTAATTTTTCGCTGGAGCCTGGTACGAAGTAGATGAGAATATTTAAACAGCATTGTCTACCAAATGCTGCGTTTTTTTTTTCTTTCTTTTAAAATTAGCATCTGTTTTTTTTTAGTTGAAGGGACGTTTTCTCTTATTTTCTCGTTAAATATTAATATTGTGAAAACTGAAAGTTTTCATACCCCCTGCCGTGGAGGGAGTTAACAATTTTCCTCGCAATTTGTGAATGACTTTATTATTTTTGACTAAGATAGAGTACCTTTTACGCAGATTGCTTAAGAGGTGGACGTGTAAATTTGTGTATTAACCTGTGAAATTCAATGAAGAAAAGCAAAATTTTCATATAATATAGAATACATTAGATAATGACATACCTTAAATAAGGTATACAAAAGAAAAAAATTCTTTATATAGGTATATAAAATTATTGCCATATGACTGACTGACTACTGTGACCTTGAAATGTCGATCGTCCTCGAATCGACTAAGACTACTAGGCTTTAAAAAATTTCCATTTTTAGTCGATAAAATGAGTTAGAAAAGGAATTAGAAGTCATTACTCAGACCAAATGACAGCAATTATCGGATTGTTCGGAAATTAACGTTTGTTTTCAAAAGAAATTTATTTACAAATTTATATAAAAGAAAACAATTACAACTACAGATAGCACATACTTTTGTCACGTCAATAGCATTTCTGATTGTTTCCTAATTTTACGCTAATCTATCGGAAAGTTCGTTCGGTTTTTAAAACAATTGTATTTACAAATGTATATACAAGAACACATTTATTAGATCTATTATATAATCTCCCTGTTTTTTAATAACTTCTTCCCACCTCTCTGGGAGCTTTTTAATTCTTCTATCATAAAACTCGCGTGGTTTTTCTGAAAACAATAAAAACGTTAAATTGGATTTTTTATTTCCTCGTCCTTATGGAAATTCAAATCCTTCAAGTGGTTGCTGATACTGTGAAATAGGAGATAGTCGGACGGGGCGAGGGTGGGGTAAAACTTCCCACCCAAGCTCTGACAGTTTCTGACAGGTCCGCAAGTCAGTGTGAAAGCGCGCGTTGTCATGATGAAAGATGACGTTTCCAAGATTATGAGCCTCGGTCGTTTTTCTTCCAATGCCGCTTTCAATGTTTCTGTTGAGATGGGAGTTCGGATTAGCAATTATTTAGTTAAGAGAAAACTATACGGGGGGTTTCAGAGTTTAACTCACAAATCTGTTTTATTTATTTTTCACCTTCAGTTTCGGGTATATAATTTTGCACAAATGGTGTCTCTTTCAAGTTGGCAGCACACAAGTAGTCTATCGGGTGGCTTTAATAGAACTCCCTCACCGACTTGATCACCTTCTTGAAAGATCTGCGAAGTTCGAAACTGACTGCTATAATCATTGTCAGCTGTTTAAGAAAAGCTTTGACATACAGTGTAGTCTACAGAGTTAAGTTCATTTATAATTAAAATTATAATAATAGAAGTAAAATTCTTACATGAACGGTATCTAATAGTGCGATATAGTAGTCCGCATTAAACGTTTGATTTGTTGGGAGAAACTCAAAAAAGACTACTCCTTTGACATCCCACCAAATCGACAACATTGCCTTCCTGGGGCGAAGACCCGCTTTAGAGGTGGATTGAGGGTGTTCATTTGGTTTCCTCCATGATCTTTTCCGCGTTAAATTGTTGTAGACTATTCTATTCTATATCCATTTTTCATCCCCTGTAATGAGGTTCTTCAGAAATGGCGTCATGTTATTTCTTATCCTTAGGTTAATCACCGATTTAAGCGTTTGGCCTCGGTGAGAAAATGAGGTACCCACACCTGGAGGTTGCTCACAAATCCGAGCTCTTTTATGAAACCGTGAACGGTAGAGACTGATTTTTTTGATTACTTCAGCAACTTCGCTAACTGTTGCACCGGGATTAACAATAATTATATCTCGCACCTCCTCGGAAATAATTTCTTTTGGTCATCCTGATGTGTGAGCGTCCGTTACGGAGAAATCGCCCGTAGAAAATCGTTTAAACCATTTCTGGCAAGTTCTTTCATTTGGTCCGTTTTCTTCATAAACAGACTTTATTTTTCGGCTGGCTTCAGCAGCCGTTTTTGCTTTTCGGAAAAAATATGGGTGGGAGGAAGTTATGATAGTGTTTGAAGGAACTACGTCAGGAGAAGTGACGTATGATTAACTAATGAATTAACCAAACGGACTTTCCCCTATCGGCAATGTGCAGGGAATCAGAAGCGATTTGTAAAATCGCACAAAACTAGAGCGCAAATTCCCTCTATCGCGCTAGCTCGGAAGACAAATTCATATTCTGAAAGGGGACTAAAATAATACCGTCGCCAAAAACAAACAATTGGATATACTCGTAAAATGAAATAAAAACAAAATTATTTATACAGATTTTGTTCGTATTTTTAAAGGACATGGAAGGAAGAAAAGAGATACAAATGACATCTTATCCTAAAACAAGCGTATGAAACCGATATAAACAGAATGTCTATCATTGGCAGGTAAATTCTTCTCAATTTGCGATTGAATTGCAAATAGCAGAATTTTCAAAATCCGTACTGGGAAGAAATGTGAGCTAAAGTGTTACAACTAGTAAGCATAGCGACTCAAGCTAAAACTATACATAACTATCTATATAGATAAATTTACTACTACTACTACTATAGATAAATTTGTTTCGAATTCCTTACTTTTAGATGAAAAAATGTATCAGAAAAGGATTAAAAATGGTACCAAAGTTTATAACAAATGACTGATGCTAAAATCATAAATCTAGGCGTACCATTTAATGTACCGGAGTACATTGGCTATGAGAAGGAATGCCTACAAATTCGCATTTTTATTGGTGAAACAAATGACGTCTCCATAAACCAAAAAAAGAGAAATGCCGGTAGAATTATAACGACATTTTTGGTCATTTGTACTTTTATGTTTAAAACGGGCCAGAAATGGTACCATCGGTATATACGCCCAGAACAAAAGGTAGCAACTTAGGTGATCACGACTGTAGCCTAGGCAGGGAATAAAAAGAGACTTTTTTGGTACTTTGCACTTGTACTTTGTTGTACTTTAAGAAATAAAACTGGAAAAAAGATGACAAACATGGTAAAATCGAAAATGAAAATAGTCATGAAATTAAAAAAAAAACGACCACAATACTCACCAAACGGCAAAAGATTTTTGGAAATTCGTGCCTTTAGAGGATAAAACAGAAAAAAGAGGGCGAAACGGGCACCATCGCCTACTGCAGTTTTATTGGTGAAACACCAGTTTTATTGGTGTCTACTGCAAACTTCTGCACTTAGCAACAAAACTTGCACTTACGCATAAATTCAAAAAAAAAATTTTTGCAATTCACACTTTTAGGGAGAGAGACAGAGAAGAAAGAGACACAGGAAAGAAGTTCCCTCAACGCGGCGGTCTAATGCCTGCATCAAGGCAAGCCTGCTATGAACAGCAACAAAAACGAGTACAGGAAGTTTAGGCTACAAACTAGAGATTACAGTGGAAAATCAAATTTCGATAAATCGGTTAATTTGTATGAGCGGTACCGAAATGGGCACGACAATGTCACCCATTTTTCATTATCAGGAATTAGATTACCAAACACATGATGTGGCGGTTTGAATAGACAGACTCACTTAGACTACATAGTCCATTGTGATACCACGGAAACTAGAAATATGGATGCACCCAGTTCCCCCCGTTGAACCATTCTGAGCGCTTCAAGAGGCTCTTAAGTCGGACGATAACTATATCGTCCAGATCTCCTAGGTCCCTAAAGAGCCTAGTATTGATGCCCACCTGTTCGCCAGGGCGGGGCAGTTGCAGAGAAGGTGTTCTGTGCACTCCCCCTCCTCTTCATCCCCACAGCTACTGCAGAAATCGCTAGTCGCAACCTTCAGTCTCACTGCTTGTCTTCAGTGCCCCAGTACTTGACGGATACAAGTAATGAAACGTCGGGTCGCTAGTGTGTGTGAAGGCTTCAGATTTAAGCGAGGCCAAATCTGCCTGGATTGATTACAGCCTCGGGTAGACGGCCATCTACCATTTGCTGCTAAGTATGCCTCATATCGCAATTGGGGCTTACAAGTGGCTAGAGGCATGTTCTCGGCCTCCAACTCAGCTGGGGTCTGTAAGGATGTTCCCAGTCTTGAAAATTTGTCTGCCCTGCAATTCCTTGGTATGTTCTTGTGGCCGGGCACCTACATAAGGTGAATGTTAAGCCATCTCGTTAAGAGATTTGCAGCGTTTTAGGGCTGATGTGGAATTCTGGAAGACAGAATCTAGGAATGTAATGGCAGTTTGACTCTCAGAGTATATTTTAATCCCCACTGTGGTAAGTACGTTATATCCTTAATGGCCAAAATTTCAGCCTGATAAACAGTACAGTGATCAGGTAGCTTTCTTGCCATACTTAGGCCTACGTCTTTTGGAGTAGATTCCGAAACATGCCTGATTATATTGTTTTTGAGTCGTCAGTGTGGAAATCGACGTACAGTCTAGTTCCAGGAGGTCTACATTTCCACGTATCTCTAGCTGGTATAAGTATATGGTACTTCTTGTCAAACAGTGGCTCAGTCAGAGGGTAGTCTACGGTGACTGTTATGTCAGGCATCATGTTAAGGATTACACTGTGACAGTAAATATTGTTTGACCATTGTGACAACTCTCTTAGCCTTACTGCCGTAGCTGCAGCAGTCTGCATACTAATTATATCCAGGCGTAGTAAATGCAAAATTATATTTAGTGCATCGAATGGAGTGGTGCGAAGCGCGCCATTGATGCACAGACTAGCCATTCTTTGGATTTTGTTCAGTATCTTACAGTATGTAGACTTCTCAAGAGCCTTCCACCAGACGATAACTCTATACAACATTATCGGTTTTACTATTGAAGTATACAGCCAGTGAACAATGCGGGGCCGTAATACCCATTGTTTCCCTACTGCCCTCTTACCACTGTGGCCTTTTTCGCCCTGTCCAGAATGTTGAGTTTGAATTTTAGTTTCTTGTCCAATAATCCAGCAAGGTATTTTGCACAGTCCGCGGAAGGAATTTCAGTGCCTCATGGGGAGGTAGGACCCACAGGTGCATGCTTGTACCTCCTGGTGAACAGAATCACTTCGGTCTTGTTTGGATTTACTCCAAAACCGTTTTCCTCCGCCCACTTCGTTACAGTGAGAAGAGCTTTTTGAAGAATATTTCAAAATTGCAAAATTGAAAAAAAACGTATTAACGTAGAATCGTATTAGTATCTCTGATACAGTATAGAACTACTGATACCCTTAAACCTAATAAAGAAAAATGTACTTCCTTTTTACAATGTTGTTAAATCCAAGAAGGTCAATTGATTAAAGCTTCTGCAGGACAGCAATGAAGTAGTTTTCCACTTTCTTGATTTTGTATAAAATCTGTAGAAATGTTGAGTTATTTGATGTTATCACTTATTGATTATAAAAATTGAAAAAAGTTTGACTGACGTATTTATGCGGCCCATAAAACACAGAATCAAAATGATCATGCAAAAATCTGATTATGTATATAAAAGAAATAATTTCTTGATACTCCCGTACTATGAATTTATCCTTAACCCTCCAAATAATTATAATATCTACAAATCGTGTACATTTCTAAATACTTTCAATGATATTCTCCTAACCTCTTCAATCATTCATCTTTGTAAAGTTGTTCAATCCAAGAAGGCCAATTGGTAAAACTTTCTGTAAGCCGGGAATGAAGTTGGTTTTTACTTTCTTTAAAAAGGCTCTTTTTCACCATTATGATTTTGAATAAAATCTGCCAAAATATTAAATTTTGGCAACCTGTATATTTTATGTTGTAATTTATTGAATATGCAAACTGAAAAAAGCTTGACTGCAGTATTTACACGGTCTATAAAACACAGAACCAAAATGAAATGTGATCGCTCATATAAACGAAATAATTGTTAATACTCCTGTTCTATGAACTTATCCTTAAACCTTTAAAGCTTTCATACGTATTGCAGAAAAATATCTACAAATCGTATACATTTCTAAATACTTTTAATGATATTCTCCTAATTTCTTCAATCGTTCATCTTGCAAGTTGACGTTAACTCCGAGAAAGCGTCTCGTACAATTAAAGTCATTTGAACAATTAATTGTGTGGCGCTGTTAAATTGCATGTTTTAATACTGTGCCACCATCAGCTCCCATCCAACCACCGCCGCATGAGGCACACAAAAAAAAGAGAAGAAAACGTCAACATCATTGAACATAAACAACAAATACTCACAAATATACAGTATAGTACAATCATATATGTATGTCTTGAGCATGTATGAATTAATGTACGCTTACATATTTATATTTAGATTTACAGTGAATGCGAAAAGTATGTGACATGTATGTACGTTCTTTTTCTCCCGCATACGAGATGTAATTGATGGGATGAGGAAGATCTTTAAGCATCTTTTTGTTTCCTTTTTCACACTCATTAAATGGGACGTACCTCTTTATAATATTTGCGCATACTTAGATGTGCTACTCTGGAGGATCTTTCTCCAGAGATGGTATATAATCAATAGGAACGGAGCAAAATAATTACAGAAATTTCGGCCAACTGAGCTGGCTAACTTACATAACCACCCATCAAATGTCCTTTTGTGTTGTTGCAACGGTCTGCTGACCAAAGTATTTCTCTGAGTTAACACGCAATAAAATAAAATGGAAATTACATACTTATTTACTTAGATGGCGATTAGCATAGATATTGTTATTTATTATAAGCGATGTATAGAAAATATCTCTAAGCGCTCCGGTCTTCAGCGCTTCTTCTCCAATTTGTCACATAAAGTTTCGACTCTATTTCAAAAGCCCTCTATTTCCCTTCCAGAGGAATTTTAGTAGCTCTCCTCTGAGTCGGCCACAGAGGTCATTGTTGCAAACTTTTCGATGTAGACAAATTTGGGTAAACCCGAACAACATAATACAGAGAAAGTCGTTACACAAATCCATACAGCTTATTCTCTCTCCAATACTCCCCGTTAACGATGAAGTGTCCAGATAATTTCTGGATCACTTTCCTTCCTATAACTCCCAGAACTAATGCATCTGCTTGTATCATAACCTAGAATTCTAGACTAGTAGATCTAATGTCTGGTACAGTTGGATTTTTGTTCGTCGAGAGACATCTTTGCATCAAATCGCATACTTATTACTTACAAGTAACACTTTTCTTCTAGCCTTTAAATTGATATCATTGGTTTTACTCACGACGAACCCGATGTAGATGAGTTCATCCACGGCTCCAAAGATACGACTGTCAACCTTTATATAACGAGTAGATTCTTTGTTAATCAAAACAAAGAACTTAGTTTTGTCTTGGCTTACCACCACCCTCATTTATGTTGGCTCCTTGCCATATGCTAACGAAGGCTGCAGTAACATCTCGCAGTTTTCCAACAATAATATTTATATAATCAGCAAAGCAATCAGCCAAATATGGTAAGTAGTGTTAACTACAGCTTCCTCGTAATCATCTTCTACAGTATGTGGAAGAGAGCATACCAAGGATGCTGTTCTGCCTTAATTTTCGTTTGGCGTTAAATGATTGACTAAGATTTTTGTCTATTTTCACTTAAGACTTTGTGTCATCAGTGTCGTCGTCAGCCTTGGCCTCCCTCATATGGTTTTTAGCATATCAGACACTCAGAGTCAGCTTTGTAGTCAACGTCAATACAGTGTCTATCTATCGACAGTATAGTATTGATTTGTCATAATGTGAATATCTGGCCGGCTATTGATTCGCCAGGTCGATAAGGTGCCATCAAATCACCTACGAAAAGTTTTTCACAAATCACAGTCGACAGAACCTTAGAAGTAATGGTTAAGAGACAGGTACCGCAATAGGTGTACAAACACTGGGATCACTGTTTTTGAACACATGGCGGTTTAACTTTAACTTTTTGCTAAGTATACATATGGTGGCTTTAAAGTTTTCCAAAAATTAAAAAATCGCTAAAATAAAAATCCGCTAAAATAAAAAAAATTGCTAAAATGAATAATCGCTAAAATGAAAAATCGCTAAAACAGAAAAATTTATAAAAGTCATACCACGACTACTAATTACGACATTTTCCCCTCTTGGCACTCCTTAAGCGCCTGGTAGCATTTTGATTTTAGCGATTTTTTTTTTAGAATTTCTTAATGCTTTAAGCATTTAACGATAGTAAAAAAATTATGATCTTATGGCGATTGATCTCTTTTTGATATGTACATGTATTTGGATGGAAAATTTTTGGCGCCATGTGAAGGATGATCTTAGAAAGCCTTTAAGATGGAAGTTGATTTCATGTTTTGATGTTCCGTTTCAGTGAGTTTTTTAATTTTTCCATATTTATGGATTTTAATGAAATTTTATGTTTATTCAATTATACTCATTTAAACCTATCTTAGACAAGATATTCCATACCCAGTAAAGAAGAGCAACCTGGTATGTTAAAAATATCCGCTAATCGAGATTTAGAAGTGCTAAAAAATTATGACTTAAGGAACCCGTTAAGAAAGAAGTTTAAAAAGTTAAGTTACAGTTAAACCCCGATAATCGGGCATGCATTGATTGAGCTAAATCGTGAACAGGAGCTCATCTTGAATTACTTTACTAGCAGGCAGTCTGCACCCATTTAAGGCGTAATACTGCCGTTTGTGATCTCATTCTAGCTCGATGTTTTCCTACTTGTGCTGCTCTCCGGAATTGGAAGCTTGTAGAAATGCTCTCTCAAGAATTACAACACACTCTGCGCAAATGTGTCCATAACCTTTGCATTGGCATTTGATCAGCCCTTTTAGAACACCATTCAAAAGTGGTCGAATTAAGATGCTCTGCATAGGCATTCCTTATTCTGGTAGCACTTAATTTTTAAGTCACAGTGCATCCTTGTGATAAAAATTCGTCTTCACTTTCTTGAAACGACTGTACAGGGGAGAACTACCACAAGCAGTTTTAAGTAGTTGCAATGTAAAAGATGTGTTGTAGATACATTAAATTGTTGGAACCTTAAAAAAGTTACGACTATTCGCATGTTGGCATGCACGTTTGGATGGCTGCATAGGAGAAGCATCCAAATCTATGACAAGATATGAATGTTTTGAACATAGAACAAATACAAAACATTATAACAACAGCCGCGAACAACGCGACCACAACAAAATGTGGCAGCAACCAAAAAGAGAGATGCCACTGATCGCGGCGACATGCATGTCGTGGCATAATCTTGATGATGAATGTATAATTGCATGCAAACTGTTGATGAATGAACGAATGAATGAAACTAACAACATCAACTGCAAGCAACAGCAATAACAAGAAAACCTATGGACTTGAGAGGTGCTGTTGCCACCGCTGCTTATGCACGAGATGGGGGCGGGGATAATGTTGTCATATGTCGCTTGTTGACGGTGTGGTTGGTTGGTGGCAATGTTTGCTCAGTGTAACACCATTTGAAAAGAGTTAATTTAAATGTTTTTCCTGCTTGCCACTCTGGGATTAAATGTCAACCAGCATAGTGCAATGTACACACACACACACACACATATGAAAGTATAAACACATACACACATACATACACTACATATGTACTTATTAATGCATTCATGAACGTCATCATTTCACATCAGAAATATTTTTACATACAAACATAAATGTACATTTTATGCATTTGTATTTTGGTCATAACAGTGGTTTTTGTAATGATTAATAGTTTTTGCCTTTAGTTGCTTTTAAGACAGCGTGAGGACTTTACATTGTGGCTTATAAAGTGGGTCATACTTAAGCCTAGATTCTAATAATAATTTCTTTTCTGTTATCTAAATTAAAATTTAGCCTACTTTTACAATCTATATATAGGTATATATAAAATTATTTTGTTACTGACTGATCGTGATCGACTGATCATCGCCCAGGCCAATAGGCTAAAGCTAGAACCAGATTTCTCAGCTCAAACGGCCAGAGCCAGAATCATGAAAATTGGCGTCCATATTTGCCATTCAGAATAAGTATGCGTTGAGAAGAGTTCCTTTTTTCCTTTGGAGATTTGTGCTTTTAGGGGTAAAACCAAGATAAAAAGTTTTTTCCATCTTTATTTATGATATTGAATCGCTCCTAACGTAACAAAAAATATTTGGATTTTAAATCTAGACGTCAACGAACATATTTCGTTTCCGCGAGGTTTTTAGCTGCATGTTTTTGTTTGTGTAGTCCTCCGAAATGGGCATTGATTCACTTAGGAACCAAATGCTTTGGCGGTTTGTTGGTTAGTAGCTCGTAAGGTGCAGATAAAAGGCTATCCATTTAATGGTTTCAAAACCGCCAGTCCGACAAGGCTGTCAGCTATTAAATACCTGTCATCTGAAGTGTTATTTATCGTTTGACAACCAAAGAACGCACAAAAATTGTTACAACTTACTAAATAATGATGACTCAAACTTGGGCACTTTTTGTGCATTACGGGGTGATTATGGTCATTATAATCGAACTACCGTGCAAGAAATTGACAATATTATAAAGAAATTTGAAGAGACTGGAAGTGTTACAGATATGGTCAGCCCTGTGCATCATCGCAATGTGCGGATTGCCGAAAGTATCGCTACTGTTAGTGAAAATCTGGCGAATAATGCGAATTTATCGACTTCACGGCGTTCTCAGCAATTGGGCCTTATCTTACGGCTCATTATGGTGCATTTTGCGTTTGCCTTTGCAACTCCATCCACATAGAGTCCACATAGAGTCTCACGTAACAATTAAAGCCGACTGACCATTCAAAACGGCGTAGATATGCTGATTGAATGCCATAAAAAGAGGCTTTCAATGCTGACTTTTTTTTCTTCAGCGATGAAGCTCATTTCTCACTCGGTGGTTACGTCAAAAAAGGAAAATTGTCGCATATGGATTGCGAAGAACCCAGAAGGGATTGTGGAAAAACCATTGCATCCGAAAAAAGTGACTGCTTAGTGCCATTGGGCAGTATTTTTTCGAAAATGACGCTGGAAGAACTGTTAACGTCAGTTCAGAGCGCTAAGGCCGCGTGATAACCTACTTGTTTTGGCTTGCAATTAAACATTGTGAACTGAACGACATTAGGTCTTAACAAGACGGTGCCATGAGCTCTTCAATACAACCGATTTTGGCTTTATTGCATGAGCTGTTTCCAGATTGCGTAACGTCAAGTTTTGGTGACGTCAATTGGCCAACAAGATCATGCAATTTTACGCCGCTAAACTTTTCTTTTGTAAGGCTACGTCAAAGACAATGTTTACGCGGGCAATCCCAAAACGTTGGAGCGTTCGAAAACCAACATTCGGCAAGTTTTCGCCGAGATGCCGCCCCAAATGTGCGAAAAAGTGGTTGAAAACTACCCTAAAAGGATCCACTGCTGCAACCAATGCAGAGGTGGTCGTTTAAATGACATTGTATTTCATAAATAATGGCAAGGCCCAAGCTTTACAATGAAATTGAAGCTTCATTGAAATCATAGCTTTATATGTGTTTTATTTAACTTTACCATTGAAACCGAAATATAACCCGGTATATACATGTGGTCTGGGGATGCGATAACAGCCGACTGTCCATTTGTGTTGGGGTTGCATCGAAGGTTTGGCTTATGTGGCACTTATATGGTCCGTCCCTTTTCCGAGCAAGCGCATGTTAGATTAGGTTAGGTGAGGTCAATGTGGCAGTCTGAATAGCCAGACTCACTTAGACCGTATAGTCCATTGTGATACCATGGAAACTAGAGTTATGGATGTCCCTAGTTTCCCCTTTTGAACCATCCTGAGCTCCTCAAGAAACTTAAGTCGGACAATATCTATATCGTCTAGATCTCCTAGATGCCTAAAGATATAACAGCCCAGTGTTGATCCCCACCTGTTCGCCAGGGCGGGGCAATTGCAGAGGAGGCGTTCTATGGACTCCTCCTTCTCTTCATCCTTACAACTCCTGCAGAAGTCTCTAGTTGCAACCTTCAATCTCACTGCATGTCTCCCAATCAGACAGTGTTCATCCGTTATGACGGATACAAGTAATGAGACGGCAGGTCTTGACAGCGACAGCATTGTGTATAAACGCTTCAGATCTAGGCGAGGCTACATCTGTCTGGATTGATTACACCCTCGAACGGACATCCACTTACCATTCGCTGCTAAATATGCTCTATCTCGCAGTATGAGCTTGCAAGTGGCTAGAGGCATGCCCACGGACTCCAACTCGGCTGGAGTCTGTAAGGTTATCCCTAGTTTTCCCAGCTCATCCGCTCTGCAGTTCCCCGGTATATCCTTCTGGCCCGACACCCACATGAGGTCAATGTAGAAATACTGAACCATCTCGTTAAGAGATCTGGGGCATTTCAGGGCTGATGTTGAGTTCAGGAAGACAGAATCCAGGGATTTATTGGCAGCTTGACTGTCAAAGAATATGCTAATACCCACCGTGGTGAGGACGTTATACCTCAGCCATTTTGCCACTTCCTTAATGGCCAAAATTTCGGCCTGATAAACACTACAGTGATCACGTAGTCTTCTTTCTATGAGCACATGTTGCGTATGATCAAATTTCAATGACCAGTTGAACCTATGCAAGTGGCAAAATCAAGCTTGGATGAGTCATTTGTCCGGTATGAATGGTGATTTATAAAAATATGGACTTATAAAAACATGACCTATTTGTAATGGTCTTAATAATGCTTATGTGGGAATTTTTGTTGGAATGGAATCGCGATCGGTTCACACTTATCCAGGAATACATGGACAGACAGACGGACATAATGATTTAAAAACGTCATTAACGATAAATAATTTTATTAAAGGAAACTTTGTCAGCCATTTCAAACAAAGCAATCAAAAGTAGTAAATGAGACTTGATTGAAATTTCTGTACTGGCTATGCCATCAATTTGTATGTCCAATATTTTCGCTATACAGGGGAGTGATCCCTTCAATATTTTTCGATCGATATATTAAAGACGAATTTCTCAAAAGTATTTCGTTAGGGCAGAAAGCACCATTCCTTGCGGTTTTCATACAGGTTTATTCTCGTCATTAAAACTGATTACGATTATAAAAAAAAGTTTTAATATTCATATCACTGTGCAGTGCAAAATCACTTAAACATGCTTGTATCATCAACATCTTCATACATCCAAATATTGAGTGTCCCATTCATATATTTAAGATCAGCTGAGACCAGGGTCTTTCATAGAGAGGAATATAAAAACAAGAAGCCGTTTTCCTGGTCGTTTTCTTTTTGAAGTGGGATGGCAAAGTCGTGTTAAAATTACGGGAAATTAACATAAATTATAGTTTGCCTTTTAGTTTGCTTCCATTTTAAATTCCACCAAGAAATTATAGTTGAAACATGCACACACACACACACACATACATATATACGAGTGGGAAAGGTTTGAGAGCAAACGCTGACACTTTGTATAATTATGTACATATGTATGCAGCTGTGGTGGGGGTGTGGATGGGGTGTCATTTGGGTGGAATGGAAGAAAACGTTATCTTAGGTCTCTGTAAGCATGACATGCATGCTACGAAATCATTAAAGAACAATTAATTAAAGTCAAACATTAACCATCATCGACCAACAACTCTGCCCAACGACATCACTACCGCCATCATCATCGTCGTCATTGCGATCAGAGCAATGCCTTATTTATGATTCTGCTATGTTGACTTTGTTCCGATGTCTGGAAGAATATTTGAACGCACACCAACTGATCTTTTGAATATTGTACAATTAGTTTATGACAATAACAAATATGACCTAAATTATTCAATTTATTAAAATTATTAGGGTCGGGTTCTTTATTTGTTTTTAATTTTATGATTTGTTACGAAACTCTTTCGCTCAATGCGTACGCAGGCTGGTTCAATGTGTAACCTCCCGAAAAATGAATTGCTTTTGAACAGACAGTCGTAATTAGAAGAAATGTTGGTAACATTCAGACTAGATATATAAATCGGCAATTGAAAATGTTCAAATATAATTTGATTATGACCGATATATACAGACTTTAGATTCTAATAGCACTTTGATCTATATATATAATTATTCCGTGATGATTGACTGATTGACTCACTAATCACTGTCCTTTTCTGAAATCCTGTACTGTAGAATTTGTACAGTAGGCTTCAAATACAGCATGGAGAAGTACTATGAAGGCCAGTTTTGGAAATTCGCGTGCCTAACACAGGGCAAAATCTAATCGTTATCCAAACGACTGAAAATATATGTGTACATGAGGGTGGGTCGAAAAAATGATATAGTACGACCTTGTGGTAAGAACTCTTGATGCACTACGCCCTGGTAATGGAAGAAAACAATAAGCAAAACCTTAACATTTGATTGATTTTTGGTATTGACTCTCCTGGACCCGTCCATTGGGACAATTTTGCTTTGGTTTCGATATCGATGTCAGAGCCATATACTCATGATTAGTCACCAGTTATACCCTTTTAAGCAAATCTAGATCATCATTGACGTCACTCACCAATTCCTGAGTGATGCTCACGCGACGTTGTTTTTGGTCAAAGTTCAGCAATTTTGGAACAAACTTCACTTCAACTTCAAAATTACCGAAAAGATTGCTTGACATGAGTCAACCGATATGCTGACATCCTCAGTAGCTTCTTTAATTCTGATTCGACGATCCTCCATGACAATTTTCTTCACTTTCTCAACATTTTCATCGGTTGTTGATATGCTGAAGCATCCAGAGCGAGCGTCGTCATTCACATCTTCTCGACCTTCTGTGAAAAGTTTGAACTACTTGTAAACATTTTTTTGGCTCAGAATACTCTCACCGTATGCCACTGTTAACATTTCAAGTGTTTTTGAGCATTTAATTCCATTTTTTACACAAAATTTGATGCAACTTCTTTGATCCATTTTTTCGATAGCAGAAAATCGCCGAACACGCAAAACATTTGTCTTATTTATGCCTCTCACAAACAAAATAAACATGCTATATGAATAAAACCGTCAAGATATCTTCGATACGAGTGGACCAACATAAAAAAATAATAATCAAAAATCAAATGTACTTAGCCGGCGAAATTTGAAAATTCGCCTTTGTTTTAACACACCTCGTATTGTGAAAAAAATCTTTTATATTATGTCCGCAACTAAGTACCCGCTGTTTGCCAATAGATGGAGCCAGCTGTAAGAGCTAGTCGACTCTGCCACAGACTAAACGTCATGAGCCAAGCTTAGGCATATTGTAAACATATCGCCTAGACACAATAGTGATTTTCTTTTGACGCCATATTCTTTTGGTTGTGTGAATATAAATGATTTTGTGCCAAAGAATCGTCATATGCGGGAGGTATTGATTTTCTTCTTCCAACCGAAGAACACGGCGGGTTAAGCTCATCGAGAGTTTCAAAACGTTTACGGAGATACTACTTTGAGTAAGACAACTTGTCGAAATTTTTCTGTTGTTTTAAAGATGGTGACTTTGATGTTGACGACCGTTCGCGTGAAGGAAGGCGAAAAACCTTCGAAGAAACTGAATTGCCGGCATTGCTTGATGGGGTCCTTGTCAAACGCAACTAGAGATTACTTCAATATTAGGAGTTACTCGCCAAGCTATTTTCAAGCGATTGCATGAGTTGGGAATGATTCAAAAACGAGAAAATTGTGTTCCTTATGAGTTGAAGCCAAAGGACGTTGAGCGTCGTTTTTTCGCCTGTGAACAACAGCTTCAGTGACAAAAAAGGAAAGATTTTCTTCGTCGTATTGTAATGGATGATGAAAAATTGATTCTTTGCAGCAATCAAAAAAAAAGAAAGTCAAGGGGGTGCGCGGTCATGTTTCTACGTCGTCGCCTTGACCGAATATTCACGCTGCGAAGATTATGCGCTGTACTTGGTGGGAACAGGTCGGTAATATTTGTTAAGAGCTGTTGAAAGCAAACGAAACCATCGCTGGGGATCGGTATCGACTTCAATTACTGCAATTAAGCCAAAATTTGCGCGAGAAACGTTACAATATGCGGAGAGACACGAAAAAGTGATTCTTCAGCATAACAACGCTTGGCCTCACGTGGCCAAGCCTGTGAAAACCTACCTGGAAACGCTGAAATGTAAAGTTTTACCCCCCCAAATTCTCCCGATATTTTGCCGTCCGATTATCACTTGTTCCGTTCGCTGGCCCAAAGTTTGGCTGACCAGCAGTTTCACTCATATGACGACATCAAGGAATGGCTAGATTCGTGGATTGCCTCGAAAGATGAACAGGTTTTAGCAACAGAATTCGAACTTTGTCAGAAAGATGAGGAAAAGGAGTAGCTAGCGATGGACAATATTTTCAATGAATCATTTGTAAACATAATAAAGTTGGATTTTTATAAAAAAAAACAGTGAGAACTTGATTGTGCGACTAATAATTTTCAGAAAATTAATTTTAATTCATTATCCATAATTCTTGATTTAATTTAATTGAGAAAATTAATTTTTAATTCATAGAGAGGATTAACTATGTTCAACAACATCTTTTATCATTCCAAATATACAGGGTGTCCGTCGATAAGGTGTGCTACTTTGTTTTGCCGCCATTTTGTTAAACAATAGTCTTGACAGTTTATATTTGGCTGTCGTGAAGTAGAGACATGGCAAATTTATTATGGATAAATATTCGATAAACCAACGTGTTTTAATCGTTAAAACATTTTATCAAAATCAATCATCGATTACTGTGACGATGAGAAAGTTACGTGAAATTTTTGGGAGAAACAACATGCCAACAAGATGGACTATTTATCGTGTAGTGAATGATTTCGAAGAAAGAGAGTCGGTCTGTAGCTAATAGGGCCAAGCATGGGCCACAACGTACTGCTGAAAACATTACTGCTGCCCAAGAAAGTGTTCAAAACAATCCATCAACCTCAATTTGACGCCGTGCTCAGGAGCACGGTCTTCAAAGAACTACTTTGGCCACAATTTTGCACAAGAATTTGCATTTGTTCATTTGTTCATTTAAGATTCAGTTGACAGAAGAGCTTCTTCCATAAGACCATTTACGCCGCCGTACATATGCCAATAGGATGTTATACCTATAGATCGCCCATGACAACCCCGATTTTCATGAAAAAATCGTAATGATTGACGAGGAACATTTTCATTTGAATGGATATGTGAATAAACAGAATAGTCGGTTCTGGGCAATGGAATACCCTTTGCATCCATTAAAGGTGAGAGTCTGGTGTGCAATTTGGTCAGGAGGAATCATTGGACCTAACTTCTTTCAAACTGAAAACGGCGTAACGATAACTGTCAATGGGGAGCGATATCGTGATATGATTGAAAACTTTTTAATGCCGCAACTGCATGCTTTGGGCTTGATTAACATGTAGTATCAACAAGACGGTGACACATCGCTTACCATCGCCAGGATTATAATGGAGTTACTGCGAGACCTCTTTCCACAACAAGCTATTTAAAGAAATGGTGATGTTGATTGGCCTCCACGGTCACCTGGTTTGACTGTTCCGGACTTCTTTTTGTGGGATATCTGAAAAGCAAGTTTTATGCAAACAAACCAGAAACGCTTGAGCAACTCAAACAAAATATTCTTAATGAAATTAACGAAAAAATTTCCCAAAAGGGCTTGCATTTGTGAGGCTAACATAGGCGGACATTTATCTGATATTGTATTCTATACATAATTGCCGACCTTAAATAAAACATTTATAAATGTAAGATTCATTCTCTTTCATTCAATCAAATCTAAAAAACAAACAAAGTAGTATACTTTCCCGACGGACACCTTGTAGAAAAGTATATTTGAGTTAAACTTGCAAAATTGAACATTGTAAACAAAATAAATGACAGATTGAGCTCAAACTCCGCGTCAGTATAGATGTCAGTTATGTACATATAAACAAAAAAAAAATATATATGACCGACATTCATATTTGATATTTTTTTTGTTTCTTTTTTTTTTTTTTTTTTTTTTTTTGATGGAATTATTTACGTTACACTTTGAATATTCCGTGTATGTCCATAATATACAAAAACCAAAGTTATTTTCGATAAGGGATCGCTTACCACATTAGATATCCTACACCATTGCGCAGTTTTTCTATTATTTAAAAAATCTTTTTATCATTATTATATTTGTGGTATAATTTGAACATTTCCTATTTATGCGTCATGTACCAAAACCGAATAAATTTACGAAAAAGGGTTTCCCTCTGTCCACGATAACTCTCAAATGTTTATACAATAATTTAGGCTAATTTGACCCGCTTATTTACCACTCATACCATCGATCCAAATCATTAAACGGGAACAGTTTTTTTTTCTTTTTCTATTGTTTTCCATTTGGAAAACATTTATTGACGATGACGATTTTCTTATTCGGTTTAATTGTTCATTGTGGTAACAATAAGATTCATATAGATATCTTAACCCTCACTCTGCTTTCATTTCTATATTCGTTAATTTGTTGTTTTTTCTTTATATGTTGCAACATCTCCACTGTATTGGCTGGAGTTGAGGGAACTGCCTGTGGGTTTCAGTGGCATGATTAAATGATGGATGTGTTAGGAATTGAAATTTAACCTTAAGTGTGACCCTTATAATTTTTACACAACACTCGCTTCTCCTTCATTTTTCTATTTATGCTATTATTTTTATTAATATTTCGAAACGAGATGTAAAATGATAAGAAATGTAACATTTTGGTGCTGATGGCATAGAATGTAGGAGTCCTATAAGAACATGATCACATTTAAATTTCCATATCAGGGTAAGGGTTGATATAAACGTAGCCAGTTTTATTAATACAAGAATTCATTTATGGCTCACACATTCTTACTGTTAAATCTAATTAGAAAATGTTGTACTCTTATATGGTATTTAAGTAATTTTTTTCACCTCAGATTTAAAAGTATCACTATTTGAAATGTGTGGTGAAAACACCACTCTTAATATGGCTAGAGATCATGCACAATAAGTTTCAAATAAGACTTGTTGTTTTGTATTTATTGGATCTCTGTTAGTACTGAATAATTTGTTAGATGGCGCTCTTGTATGACTTCACTAATGGCTTTTAATATATAATATATATCATCCGTATATAAAAGATATTTAATACAACGGGGACAGAACGAAAAGTCATTTATGATAACATTAAAAAACAGTGGACTCAAAATACTTCCTTGGGTGTTACCATAAGTTGGAACAAAATAGGCCGAATAAATTTCATCTATACATACAGAACAATGTCTATTCATTAAAAAAGAAAGAAACCAGATAAGTAATAATCTTCTTCACCTCAGATTTAAAAGTATCTCTAATTCAACTCTGTGGTGAAAGCAACACTCTAAATATAGGTGAGGATCGTGTACAGTAAGTTTCAGATAAGACTTTCTGTTTTGTATTTACTGGATCTCAGTTAGTACTAACTAATTTGTTAGATGGCGCTCTTGTATGACTTTACTAATGGCTTTAAATATCTTAAGACCATCCGCATATAAGAGATATTTAATATTACGGAAACAGAACAAGAAGTCATATTAAGTTATATTAAGAAACAGTGGATTAAAAATACTTTCTTGGGTGACACCATAAGTTGGAACAAAACAAGCCGAATAAATTTCATCTATACATACAGAATAATGTATGTATATTCATTAAAAAGAACGAAATCAGATAAGTATTAATCTTCTTCAGTTCAGATTTAAAAGTATCACTAATAGAACTGTGTGGTGAAACCAACACTCTAAACGTATGTGCAAATCGTGTACAGTAAGTTTCAGATAAGACTTTCTGTCATGTATTAATGGATCTCAGTTAGTACTGACTAATTTGATAGATGGCGCTCGTGTATGACTTCAGTAGTTCATTTAAACTACTGCAATTTCTCGATTTACTTAAAAATGGCCACAAGATAATTATGTTTCGCAAAGGTCTTTTGTCACAAATTCGATCATAACGTGACTTGTACTTAAATGTTTGTCTGTGATCACTTAAAGCAGCTAGAAATATTCACCTGGAACGCCGTAAAATATATATATTCCAGATCGTCCTCTCAATCTCTGTCGATCTAAGCATGTTCTTCTCTTACAGTTCATGCAGTTGAAATTGCAATACAGAATGCACTGATTCAATTAGGGGATTAACTTGAATTTTGCACAAACACAGGCAGTCCAATTAGAAACCGGCCAAAATCGAACTAATATAAATATTTTTAACATTTATTCCCCCATTAAAAGCAACATAGAACAAAATAAATATTTATAAAAACATTAGAAAACAGTGAATACTTCCTTGGGTAATACCGCAGACCGAACATATGGTCTCCGGGAAATATCCCATAAGTACATCTTTTGTAAAATAGACCAAGAAAACTGAGATAATTGAATATGCAAACGAGCTTTTTAAAAAGTTTTCCTTTGGAAGAAACCACGTAAACACAGAGTCAAGTACTAGTTCTGATTGCGACGTGGATTACATATTCAAATGACAGCCATAGTATCGACTTAAATAGAACTACAAATTACATACTGAATTTAATAGAAAAACCACATGCAATGAGACCAGCCTGTACGGTGATTTTACTTAATTCGAGAGACAACTTGCTGGACAACTTGCTAAATGAAATGCAAAAGAATAAAAAAAAAATACAATTAGTTTTAAAAAAAAGCTGTTGTTTGAACACTTTAATATCTATATATAGGTGCACAACTAAGTTCCCGCTGTTTGCCAATAGATGGCGCCAGTTGTAAGTGCTAATCGATTCTGCCATAACCTAAACGTCATGAGTCAAAGTTAGGCATATGGTAAACACAACGCCTCGACACAAAAGAACTTCACTATTCTTTTGACGTATTATTCTTTTGGTTGGGTGAATATGTATGATTTTGTGCCAAATAATCATCATATGCGGGAAGTATTAATTTTCTTTTTTCAATCGAAGAAAACGGCGGCTGAAGCTCATCGAGAGCTTCGAAACATTTACGGAGATGCTGCTTTAAGTGAAACAACGTTTCGAAATTGGCTCCGTTGCTTTAAAGACCGTGATTTTGATGTTGAGGACCGTTTACGTAAAGGAAAAAAAGGAAGTAAAGGAAGACGAAAAAATTTCGAAGACACTGAATTGACGGCTTTGCTTGACGGGAATCCATTTCAAACGCAAGTAGAGCTTGCTTCAGTATTAGGAGTTACTCGCTAAGCCATTTCCAAGCAATTGCATGCGTTGTGATTGATTCCAAATGTTAGGAAATTGGGTTCCCTATAAGTTGAAGCCAAGTGACGTTGAGCGTCTCGTCGTCGCCTCGGCCGAATATTTACGCTGAGCATAACCTTGCTCTGTATTTGGTGGGACCAGATCAGTGTTATTTATTACGAGCTGTTAAAACTAAGCGAAACCATCAGTGAGTATCGGTATTGACTTCAATCAATTAGATTGAGCCGAGCTCTGCGAGAAAAATCCCACAACACGAGGAGGGGTACGAAAAATTGATTCTTCAGCGTGACAACGCTCGGCCTCACGTGGCCAAGCCCGTTAAAATTTACCTGGAAACATTTAAATGGGAAGTCTTACCCTATCCGCCATATTCTCCAGATATTGCGCCGTCCAATTATAACTTGCTTCGTCTGATGGCGCACGGTCTGTCTGACCAGCAGTTCCATTCATATGACGACATCAAGGAATGGCTAGATTAGTGGATAGCTCCAAAAGATGAACAGTTTTATCGTGATGTAATTCGAGCTTTGCCAGATAAATGGGAAAAAGTAGTAGCTAGCGATGGGCAATACTTTCAATGAATCATTTGTAAACATGTTTTCATAGTAAAGTTGCGTTTTTAGAAAAAAAAATGCACCTACACATTATGGTTATAGACCACATACTACATAGTGCTGCCATATGTTCTGTTACAAATATAAAACGCGATAAAAAAAACCAATATTCATATTGTATTCAAAATTATTTCATTTATTAGAAGACATTATTGGTTATTAAAAAAATTGTATTCACTCGAAATGGCCGTCTTTTGCTTTAACACAAGCTTTCAAATATTGTGGCCATTGGGCTATAGCCGCACGTACGATTTCCATGGAGATCGAGGACGCTGCTCTGGTTAATGCTGTTTTAAGGCTTCCCAAATTTCTGTGGGGAGTCTTGCAAGCCATATTCTCCAATTCTGACCACAAAGCATAATCCAGTGGATTGAGATCTGAACTCCCTGATGGCCAATCTTCTGCTGCTATATGGTTTTAGCTTTGTGCGCAGGAGCAGAGTCCTGTTGGAAGATCCATCTACGTCCATTGAAAAGGGTATTGGTCAAACCCTTCAGAACACCCTCTAACACATCTTTTTGGTAAACCTTTGTACCAGTTTTTACGCTCTTTTCACAGAAATGGAGGGATGTGACACCATGGTGGGAGACCCCCCACCAAACTATTACGGAAGAGGGATGATGGCCACGTTGAACCCTTGGAACAACTTTTTTCGCTTCCTTAGATGAAGTGGCATAAATCTTGTCATTTTGTTTGTTGAAAACTTCTTCCACGGTAAAAATGTTCTCATCCGTAAACAGAATATTTTCATGGCCATTGTCCGCGTGCCACTGCAAAAGTCGCTTGCATCTTTCCAGCCTAATTTTTTTTAGCTGAGGAGTTAGAAGATGCCCCGTGGACCGACGATAGGCTTTCATATGCAGATCATCCCGAATCAGCCTAGACATGGATCTGGTTGATATATCCAATTCCTTGGACATGATTTTCTGCTTTCCAAGGGGATTTCTCCGAATTCTTTCACGCACTGCCTTTACTACCGCACTTATTCGGACAACGCGCGGGCGACCACTTTTTGGCCTGTCTTCTACTCCAGACAATTCGCCGAAGCGAGCAATAGCACGATAAACGAACATTTTTAATATTCCGAGTGGTTTTAGCAACTCGAAAATTTGGCCAGCACTCTTTCCGCACTTATGCAACGCTATTACGCCGACTCGATTCTCTTTAACGCCCCACTCCATGGTAATAGATTGCAAACTGAAACCAAACTGACTAGTATTCTTCACTAATCAGTGCATGTGTTCTGAAAAAAAAGTTAACGGTTCTATTCCCGCAAGAAGTTTTGAACGATAAGCGCTGGAAATTGTGTGACAGAACATATGGCAGGACTAGGTATAACCATAATGTGGTCTATAACATAACTTGATGACCATTTTGACTGCAATCGTAACAAATGGTGGACCGAGGTAAACATTTCTATACACACTATTATTATATTATACTACATATTTATTATATTATAATTAACAACAGTCTATATTGTGAACATTTTCGTATATTTTGCGCATTAATCTAAAATGGGTGATATCTGCTCTCTAGTATGATAAAAAAAAAATGACCTATTTCGCATTAAAATTAGAATTATTTCCTCCGTTACAGTCTTTACCTCTCGTTTACTATGTCATCAACTAAAATCACAACCTAAGGCCATTGTTTCTCCTTACAATGAGAAGAAAAAGCGGCATTAAATGCTTTCTCCTAATCAACGCTACAAAAAAACCCCAAGCAACAGCAAGGAAACGCACCTTTTACCTCATGAGCCATAGGAAGATATCAAATTTATAGATCGGCACGAGCGTAACTAAAAAGAATTAAATGTACACAACGCCTAACCAACCCATGGACTAAAAGAAAAAAAATGGTCATCAAATCATAACGTTTTTACAGTACCATCGAATTCACACAAACTCTTCTTAAAAGGAGAAGAAGAAAAAACAAAACAACAAAACAAACCCAAAGATATATAACGAGATATATATGTAGACACTCATATATTCCAGGTTCAACATTTTTACTGTTGTTGTCTTTACAATGTCTTAACACCAAGTTCCTAGGACACTAAAGCCACACACACTATCCAGTTCCGTCCGAGAGTCTCACTTGGAGGGTCATTGATATTTTTCAGTTTTGGAGGATTTTCTTTTTACATCAAAAGTGGAAAGTAAATGTACTCCTTTCTCATCCTAGGTTATGACTGTGACTTAAAAATCGTACATGGAATTCCTATTTAATAGCATTTATATGAGCACCCATTTAATAAGTCTTTTACTCCCTTATACATGTTTCCACATGTGAGTTGAAGGTGGAGGATGAAGGTTTCATTCCAACTCCTTTCGGCTGGAAGTATTTTTTGGCAAAAAAAAAAACGGAGCTTTGTTGAACGTTTTTCATTTGATTCGTTAAAAGACCATTAGACACAGAGATGATATTGTATTTGAAATAACTAATAATAGTTAGGCTCAAAGAAAAATATTTAACAATAATAAATTTTAAAATTGAAAATAATGTACGTGGATCCAGTGAAACATGCAATATTAAAATTATACATTTTGCTGGCCATCAATGATACTACTGGAATTTGCAGAAATTCTCTTTCATGTTCTGATTATTGATTTAGGCTGGTATTGCGATGTCATTCACGGATTATGTCTTCTCGGCGATCAAGATTTCAGAGTTGTTTTGAGTGGAAATTTTGTCTCTAATTCGGAAAGGAAATTTCTCCATCTTAGAAAGTTTCAATTACAATAAAACAATTTTGTTGGGCAAAAATCCAAGTAAATGTTTACCTTCTGAAAACTTTGCTCACTAGGTTAGGTTGGGTCAGTGTGGCAGTCTGAATAGACAAACTCACTTAGACCACATAGTCCATTGTGATACCACAGAAACTAGAGATACGGATGTCCCCAGTTTCCCCCGTTGAACCATCCTGAGCGCCCCAATAAGCTCTATATCGTCATATTCATATTGTGATACCACATACTCCATTGTGATACCACGGAAACTAGAGATACGGATGGGCCCAGTTTCTCCCGTTGAAAAATCCTGAGCGTCCCAAGAAGCCCTATATCGTCTAGATCTTCTATGGTGTTCTATGGACTGCTCCACCTCTTCATCCCTATAGCTTCTGCAGAAGTCGCAATCTTCAGTCTCACTGTATGTCTTCCAATCAGTGTCCCCTCATGACGAATACAACCAATGAGACGTCGGATCTTCACAGCGACAGCAGTGTGTGTGAACGCTTCACACCTAGGGGAGGCCACATCTGTCTGGTTAAAGTATAGCCTCGGACAGACGCTCTCCTACCATTTGCTGATAAATATGTTCTATCTCGCAGTAGGAGCTTGCAGGTGGCCAGAGGCGAGGCAATAGCAGAGAAGGTGTTCTATAGACTTCTCCGCGTGGTCACTAACACATCGATTAAGTCACGTCCGGCAATTTTGTTAAAAATACGAAAATTGATGCCACTCACAGCGCATCCACGTTTCGTGCGAGCGCTGTAATATGGAGGAGAATTTCAGAGGGAAAAAAGTCATTTGGATGGTGTGCTAGAAGGCCTTCTTGAGGCGTTCATTTCAATATAAACCTGTGCTGAGATTAGACCTCAAAGCCTTTCATATTCGCTTCTATCATAAGGCGTCCTAGAAGCACACCTTTGTAAAGAAATGCCTTTCAGATAACCTTTAAAACACGATGAACTCGTGCGAACGCTGTAATATAGAGGAGAATCCTAGAGGGAAAAAAGTAATTTGCAAGGTGTGCTAGAGGGCCTTTTTGAGGCGTTCATTCCAATATAAACTTTTGCTGAGATTAGAATGCAAGGCTTTTCATATTCGCTTCTATCATAAGGCGTCCTAGAAGCACACCTTTGTAAAGAAATGCCTTCCAGATGAACTCGTGCGAACGCTGTAATATAGAGGAGAATCCCAGAGGGAAAAACGTCATTTGGAAGATGTGCTAGGGGGGCTTCTTGAGGCGTTCATTTCGGTATAAACCTATGCTGAGAGATTCTATCATATCTGTGTAATTCCTAATTAGTAGTCGCAGCTTAACATTTAGTTTAATTAATATATTCTTATTTTGTCGTAGTTTAAGTTTAACCCATCGCATCAATTAGTAATTACCCGTAAAACCTTGAAAAAATCGACCACATAATTGTACCCATTCGTTCATACAAATAACCGATTTAATCCATATTTATATTGTTAGGTTCATATCTTTTGAGCAGTTGTGCTAGATTGATTGGAATCTGCCGTGATCATGCACGTGGTGACCTATGTCCTGAAATGGAAATAAAGAGCTTCACCACACCCCTTCTAGTAAGTATCTGCTGCAACGCATTAACCATTTTTCGGTTTCAAAATTAAAGTTAAATAAAGCACACATAAAGCTATGATTTCGATGAAACTTTTATTTCATTATAATGTTTGGACATTACCATTATGTATGCCGCCTCTTGGTTGCAGCAGTGGTTACTTTTGAGGAAGTTTTCGACCACTTTTTCGCATATTTCACGGCGATAAATGCTTTCACGTTTATGGATTATCCACGTAAACACAGCCTTTGACGTAGCCCCACAAAAAAAGTGTAACGGCGTCAAGCAGCGTGACATTTGTGGCCGATTGGCGTCGCCAAAACATTAAATTACGATTTCTGGAAACTTTTCATACAATAAAGCCAAAATCGTTAGTGTTGTGTGGCTCGTGGCACCATTTATTCCTTGAAATCAAATATCGTCCAGTTCATAATTTTTAATTGCCATCTGAAAATGGTCAGTTATCATACGGCCATAGTGCTCTGAATTGACAGTAAAGATTCCTCCAGCGATATTTTCGAAAAAATACGACTCCATGACAGCTCCATACCACAATGTGCACCAAACAGTCATTATGTCTGGTTCTCTGAGTCCCATATGTGACAACTTTGCTTGTTGACGTAACCACTGAGTGAGAAATGAGCTTTATCGCTGAAGAAAATTTTGTTCGATAAATCAGGATTGAAAGCCAGTTGCTGTAACACCCAATCAGCATATCTACGGCGTTGTGAATGATCAGCTGGCTTTAATTATTGCGTAGGTTGGACTCTATAAGTATGAATGGAGATGCAAATGCAAATGTAAAATATACCGTAATGAGGCGTAAGACAGGGCCAATTGCTGAGAATGTCGTGAAATCGAAAATTCGGATCACACTTCCACTAACATTTTCAGCAGATCGTACATTGTAATGATGAACAGGCCTAATTACATATACTATCCGTAACGCTTCAAGTCTCTTCAAATTTTGTATGACGACCATAATCACCCCGTAAAGTTCGAAAAGTGTCCGTTTTTGAGTTAAAATTTTTGTAGTAAGTTTTAACTATTTTCCGAAGAATGGTTGTTAAACGATCCGGAAATAAATAAATAAATAACACTTCAGATGATAGGTATTTAACAGCTGACAACATTACCAGACATGCGGTTTTTCACTCCTTCGGATGAAGGTATTACATGCAAGTAATTTGGGAGTTCATATATAGGGTGTCCCAATGAGAATGCAAGATTTAAATTTGGCGCCATTCGAAGTGTTATTGTTTGACATTTGAGCAATTATTATTGTTTGCTAGTAGAAGGTACGAGGTTAGTAAAAATGGAGCGCTACACGAATGAACAACGCATTCTCATTGTGAAATTGTTTTACCAAAAAAGGAGAAAGTTTTGCGGCTACAGTTCGCAAATTACGATCAATTTGGGGTCACAATAATGCTCCAAAAAAATCAACTGTAAAGAGATTAATGGATAAATTCTCCAAACTGGGTGTTTTAGTGATGTAAAGACAACAACGCGCTTTCGACCAGGTCGATCGACCGAAAATGTCGCAGTTGTACGTGATGATGTCGCTCAAACTCCATCCACCTCAATTCGATACCCAGCTCGGCAAATTGGTGTTTCCAAATCCACTATGCAGCGAATTTTGACGAAAGATTTTCATCTTTATGAATACAAAGTTCAATTGACTCAGGAACTGAAGTCAGCTGACCATGGACAGCGACGGGAGTTCGTTAATTGGGTATTGGAGAGACAACATGAAAATGCAGATTTTCCCGATAAAATCATCTTCAGTGACGAGGCCCATTTCCGTCTTGATGGCTTCGTCAATAGGCAGAATTGTCGCATTTGGGGTGAGGAAAATCCTCGAGTGATTTACGAGAAGCAAATGCATCCTCAACGTATCACTGTGTGGTGTGGATTTTGGGCTGGAGGAATCATTGGACCATTGTTTTATGAAAATGAGGCATGTCAAGCGCAAACAGTCAATGGTGTTCGGTATCGTGAAATGATAACCAGTTTTTTAGTGCCTAGAATTGAAGAAATGAATGTGGAGGGCATGTGGTTTCAACAAGACGGCGCCACATGTCATATAGCCAGAGAAACAACTCAATTGCTGCATTAGTCATTTAAATCTTGCGTTCTTGTTGGGACTCCCTTACAAGTAATTTGGGAGTTCATATGGATGTATATGAAATGTAACCACAATACATGAACACAATAATCAGGTGTTCAAATAGTGGTGGTTTATTCCGATTGAAGTTTGTTGTTTTTCGATGAAAACTTTCGAAATCCTCTCAGCAATTTCTCCCTTTAAGGAAACTCGTTTTCTACAACCTTTCTGCGAGACTAGCAATGTTAACATTTTTTTCAATAATATATTTTATAATGCATATTTTCTGTTTTTGTAATAAAACATTATCGCTACGTTCATTTCAATTGACATCAAATGTTTAGTGTAACCACAAATAACGTTAATCGATCTTACCGTTTCTCTTACTTAACTTTACATTATGCCTTTATGAACGTTTGTCTGTCTGTCTGTCTGTCTGTTCGTCTGTCTGTCTATTTGTAGGTGCATAACTCTTGATTTTGTTTTTGACTTTTCGCTCTAGGTCTGCGCTATGTCCGTCTGTCAATTTATACTCATCCATAAGATGTCTGTGAGTCTGTCTGTTCACTCATAAGTCCGTCCATTTGTATCTATGTCACACTATATATACATATACGATATACGAGTATATACACATATACATATGTATGTATTTGTGTGCCAGAGTGTGCATTTCTTTATACGATGACGAAGTGATGTGCTGTTAGAATCGTGCGATCAAACTTAAAATCATCAAAAAAGATCGCCACCAAAAAATCCCCAGCCTTTTAACTTTAATGCGAAGCTATGCCATCCATGCCTACCATTCCACAATGTACCGGAGTCAATACCAAGTTCCACAAAACCACCTCCTCCACCTTTTTGTAAGCACACTTAGGCTACCTAAACATGTTGTTGTCGTTGTTGTTTCTGGTAGAGAAGACACTTTGTAAGTTGCGGTTACTGTGGAGTATCTTTGGTGGTGGCGGGTGTTACTGATGCCATTGCAGTTGTACCCTACGCTCTATATCAGGAGCTTGATTGGTTTATACATGCATTTGACATACGCTAGGATATTTTAAATGAATTTTCAGAAAATTAACACATTATGGGAGGCTTCGAATTTGCATTTATAAATTTAAAAAAAAAAAAAAATTTCAATTTAAATGATTTTAAAAATATCCATTCTATTTATGTTATTGCAAATCATACCAATTGCTTCTCGAGTACGAATATTAAATTTAGTGCTTTTTCTCATACTTTATAATATTAAGTGCGCAACTAAGTTTTTTTTATTTTTTTTTTTTTATAAAAATGCAATTTTATTATGAAAACATGTTTACAAATGATTCATTGAAAGTATTGCCCATCGCTAGCTACTACTTTTTCCCATCTTTCTGGCAAAGCTCGAATTCCGTCACGGTAAAATTGTTCATCTTTTGAGGCTATCCACGAATTTAGCCATTCCTTGATGTCGTCATATGAGTGGAGCTGCTGGTCAGCCAGACGATGTGCCATCGAAGGGAACAAGTGATAATATCTAGGGAATATGGCGGATGGGGTAAGACTTCCCATTTCAGCGTTTTGCAGGAAGGTTTAAACGGGCTTGACCACGTGAGACCGAGCATTCTTAAGCTGAAAAATCACTTTTCCGTGCGTCTCTGCATGTTGTGGGCATTTCTCGCGCAGATCTCAGCTCAATCACATGAAGTCAATACCGATACCCAGTGCTGGTTTAGCTTGATTTCAACAGTTCGTTATAAATAACACTGACCTGATCCCACCAAATACAGAGCGTAAACTTCGCAGCATGAATATTCGGCTGTGGCGACGACGTAGAAACATAACCGGGAAGCCCCCATGGCTTTCTTTTTTTTTGATGTAAAGAGTCCATTTTTCATTACCCGTTACAATATTATGAAGAAAACCCTTCCTTTTTTTGTTGTTGAAGCACTCGTTCGCAGGCGAAAAACCTCACTTGGCTCCAACTCATGGGGAGCCCAATTTCCTTATCTGTGGAATTAATCCCAACGCATGCAATCGCTTGAAAATAGTTTGTCAGGTAACTTCTAATACTGAAGCAACCTCTGCCTGCATTTGACATGGATCCCCATCAAGTAATGCCGACAATTAAGTGTCTTCGGAAGTTTTTCGTCTTCCTTCACGGCAAACGTAAACTTAAATGGGCAATATCTACCTGACCTTCTGGTACCAGCCACACAAATTGTCCAAACTTCCGAAATGCAATTTTCCGCCTGTAACTCCGCATTCAAAGGCTGAAATTATTAGGTGAGCAAATAAATTCTCGTTTTTTTTACAAACCCAACTTCGACACATTGTTTCACCTAAAGCAGCATCTCCGCAAACGTTTTGAAGCTCTTGATGCTTCAAGTAATGCCGTCAATTAAGTGTCTTCGAAAGTTTTTCGTCTTCCTTCACGGCGAACGGTCATCAACATCAAAATCACCATCTTTAAAGCGGCGGAACCAATTTCGACACGTTGTTTCACTTAAAGCAGCATTGCCAAAGAAAGATTAAATTCGGAATCTTGGTAAAATTGTGTGGAAGTTACCAGAAGTGCTGTGGCAGTTCTGTTCATTTTCGTTGTGAGACCTGCTCACTTTAGCAAACGTTCAGTGTTAAATAAATTTGACTAAATTAAATGCAACCATGTAAGAGATATGGATTTTAGGTTATATTGGCTAAATGGGCCATTTGTAAGGGAGGTGTCAGAAAGGGTGTGGTTATTCCGTTAGTTTTTTTTTCAATTCCGACAAGCTTTGTAAACCAATGCAACGGCCAACAAATTTAAGTATTGAGTGCGCAACTAAGTTTCCCCTGTTTGCCAATAGATGGCGCCAGCTGTAATTGCTAGTCGATTCTGCCGTGAGGCAAGCTTATAGTAAACATAACGCCTCGACACAATAATGATTTTCTTTTGAGGGCATATTCTGTTGTGTTGTGAATATGTATGATTTGTGCCAAATAATGAGGGAAGTATTGATTTCCTTCTGTCAATCATAGAAAACGGCGGCTAAACTTCATCGAGAGCTTAAAAACGTTTGCGAAGATGCTGCTTTAAGTGAAACAATGTGTCGACATTGGTTCCGTCGCTTTAAAGACGGTGGTTTTGATGTTGACGACCATTTGCATGAAGGAAGACGAAAACCCTTCGATGACACTGAAATAACGGCATTGCTTGAAGCATCGTGAGCTTCAAAACGTTTGCGGAGATGCTGTTTTAAGTGAAAGAACGTGTCGAAATTGGTTTTATAAAAAAAAACGAGAATTTTGTTGCTCACCTAATAATTCCAGTCTATGAATGTGGAGTTACAGGCGGAAAATTGCATTTCGGAAGTTTGGACAATTTGTGTGGCTGGAACCAGAAGGTCAGGTAGATATAGCCAATTTACAGTCCACGTAGCCGGAAACGGTGGGGGAGGAAAATGGTTATGGCAAGCCTTGACAAAGAGGTATCGATATCGTTAAAAAGGAAGTCATGAAACACATTTGGTCAAAAGATACTTGGTACTTTGGACACTTCCTTCTGGATATCACATTTTTGGCCCTATCAAATGATATAGGGGTGGATTCCTTCGGGTGAAGCAATAAATATTTTATAGCAGATTTTACTCAATAGTTGGGAACCAAATCACTGAGATTAACAATTAACTTTTAATGTACTTCAGTAGAAGTTAGCCATATATCTGTGGTCACAACAGCCTAAGTCTGTTTTTCAATATTTTCAGTACAGGAGTTTAAAGTTTTGAATCTTCACTGAAAATCAGGAGAAGGTGTTTTTTGGAAAACTTTGCTACAGATTCCAAGGAAAAGAATTTCTTTACTTAGTTGTTAACAAAAAATAGTTGTTTATTCTCGCAATCAAAAGATATTATCGAAAAAGACACTTAGGCTCTTATGAATTTCTGAACGAAAGAAAGTCAAAAAGCTCAAGTTGAGTTAGGCTATTATTCCAGATTAAATAAAAAACTTTAAGTTTGGAGAAAGACCGAAATTGTAATTCGGAATAAGAGCTCAACTCAAGTTATGGAAAATAAAATTGTTTCTTTATTTTTTTGGATTAACGACTTAAGTTGATTTAGACAATGATGAAAAAATAATGTTTATATTTGTTGTAATCCTAAATTGACTTAAGCAGTTATGCTAAAACAGTCATTTAGAAAAATAACTTAAGCTATTAGGTTTTTTAGGATTAATTGCCTTCCTAGCAGAGATACAAACATGAAAAATTTAGAGCAAATAAATTTAGATACGCTGAATACGATGGTGCTAATAACTCAATTGCGTCCTAACTCGAGTTTGGCTGTTACGGGTTGTGACCACAGATATAATGAAATGTTGAAAGGTGCAAGTTAGCCGGTCTATTCTAACTCTATTAATGTAATACTTGTTACTTGTCTCAGTTACTGTTGCTGGGACAGGCTGAGTGAACACATATTAAACAACAATTGCAATTTTCTTGCTAATGCTTATTGCTGAATTTTGTAGATAGTTATGGGATCTTTTAAAAGCTTAACCTCTTGCTGTGTGCAACAGAGTGTTTGACTTTTCTTGGGCTGTAGAGATGATGATGATGATGCTGCTGCTGCCGAAGTTGCTGCAATATTGATGGGCTCCGGACGACTAGTGAGTGAGTTACTTGCCAGAGAAGTCAATAGTCGTTGTAGTTGTTTGTGCTTAGTGATGGTGTGCGACAGCATCCCGCCAGCTCTTGCAGACAAAGTGCATTGTAATAGTGTGAAGGTGAGTCCAGTCGGCAATGGAAGTGAAGCTGTTCTTTGATTCTTTGTTTGACTCCTTCCATCGCCATCGTGGCCCTCATCGTCGTATGCTGCATTTTCTTTCTTTTGATGAAAACTGTAAATTTACGAACCTTACGTTAATCACCAACAATGAATCGCGCACAGCATGAGGAAGAAAATCCTGTGCAGCGTGTATAACAGCACTGCCAGCAACAACAACAACAACAACAATATGATATGAATTTTTTTCTTTTTGGAGAATCTTCGTAAGAAAATTTTCATTTCAAGGAGTGGTGGTAATAAATGAAATTAAAAATCTAGACATTAATACTAAGTCTGGAATAAGTTAGACGTGTCGCTTGGCCGAAAGTGACCATGCGGCACCATATATATTACAAAGATTACATTACAATGCTCAGGTTATGTGAATCATTTCAAGATTAAGGTTAATTTCTACGATAATCATAGTTAATATAATTAAGCCTATGTTATGCTGAGCTGAACAAAGCGCCACATGATTTATTATAACCATGTGATCTGAAGTGTCAAAAGACTCTCAACCATTAAAGGGGTTTGTGAAAGCGAATATTGGCCTACTGATCATCGGACCGAAAATACTTTAAAGTCTCATCGACGCCGTGAACATGAGTTCAAACTTGTGCATAATATAGAGAAACTCCCTTGTACTCCATGAGTAAGACATGGCAGAGCTTCTTACATTCAGTGAACTTATATGTTCTATATTTTGTTGTATACTTCTTATTCTGTATTTTGAGTTACTCAACGGGAATTACATGTTTAACTACGATCCCAAACATCATATTTTGAGAAGCATTCACAAGACTTGTCGACTACTGGTCCACTCGAAGAGTTCGTCAGAGACATTGGGTTTATCTCTGCTGATTTAATCATAGGTGGTTGTATCCAGGTTCGAATCTGCAATCATTTGCATAACAAACGCATATAGCAACCATCATGTCATGTTCAGTGTTCAAAATAGACCAATAAAATATGTTCGAAAGTGATTGACTAAAAATCAAATCATATCAAAGTTGCCTGCAATAAAACACTTTAATTAATTGTACCAAAGCATAGTCAAGTTTATATTTTCTACCTAATTATATCTTTGCCCGAATGAATGAAGGTGACATGTAAAGAAATTCATAATTTTTCAAACAGGCGATTTGTATTTTTCCAATATAAGCTTTTGTATAAGTACAATTGAGTTACGCTAGATGGCGTTAGAAAGATAAAATTTCATACTCAAAAACCTACTCAGACGATTTTGCAATTACTTGACTCAGTATTATTCGAGCGTGCTTTAAAAATGGACACCAGTGTGGGGGAAACATCCCATGTTTTATAGGTTTTCCTCGATAAAGCCGAAAACGTAAGACCTGTAACTGAAAATTTCAACAGTATTTACGATCTTGGTACTACAACAGCCAATCATATGCGATTTTGTTTTCATCAATTCAGTTCCAGTAATTTTGATTTTGTATGAGTATAATCGCGTTACGCTGGATGGCGTTAGAAAGATAAGATTTCATGGTCAAAAAAATATACTCAGATAGTTTCGCGATTACTTGACTCAGTACTATTCGAGTGTGTGTTAAAGGTGGACACACGGGTAGAGGAATCATTCCATATTTTATAGTTTTTCCTCGATAGAACCGAAAATGGTGGGCATGCGGTAGAAATTCTAATAGAGTTTATGATCTTGATACAACAACAGCCAATCATATGCAATTTTGTCTACGTCAATTCAGTCCCAGTAATTTTAATTCTGATTGTGTGTAAGTACAATTAAGTTACGCTAGATGGCGTTAGAAAGATAAGGTTCCATACTCAATAACCTATTCAGACAGTTTTGCAATTGCTTGACTCAGTATTATTTGAGCGTGCGTTAAAGATGGATACCGGGGTAGGAAAAACATTCTATATTTTCTAGTTTTTCCTCGATAAAGCCGAAAACGCAAGACATGCGGCTGAAAATTTGAACCATGTTTATGATCTTGATACTACAACAGCCAATTGCGCAATTTTGTTTTTGTCAATTTCGTGCCCATAATTTTGTTGCCCAAAATGCACTACGCTATTAAAGATTAATTGTTGAAAATGTTCGTAAAAAAATGTAAATTGTCAAGTCCGAGTGGTTGACTGATAAAATCAGTTAAATAATATCGGATAGATAGAGTTCGATAAAGATTTAGAAAGAAACTCGATGTATGGACGTCACATGATATAACGTAAAATACCCCAAGGAGATATCTGAGATCTCTACTGAATCCCCACAAAATCCGATCTATTTCTGAAGCGGATGATGAGGAAAAGTAAATAATTTACAACGACGTCAAATGAAAGTGGTAGTGATAGAATCACGGTGATCAAGTCAGGATTAACGTTCGGGAATGTTTTGCTGTGTCTTTGGTTATATTTGTAGGAAATCATCTAAGACAAACTGCTCACCTACGCCCAATTTCCTAATTCATACCGATAATAATTGGGACATCTGAATTGAGCTAATTGTGCTTAGTAGAAGAGGATTTACGTTCCATCATGTATCATTCAGTCTTGTGCATCCGTCTCATTGTCTAGACTTGGCACCAAATGATTACTACCTGTGCCTTCCTAATGCGAATGATTTTGTAGGTGTAAAAATCATGTCAAGAGAAGCTTGTGGAAATCGATTATCCCAGTTTTTTGCCAGCGAGGGTCGGGAGTTTGTATAAGAGAAGCATAATGGAATTACCTTTAAATTGGCAACAATTTGTCAAACAAAACGATGCTTATCAAATCAATCTTATTATGGCAAATAAATCATTCTATGTTATGCAAAAATAAGTTATTTCTTTTTAGTGCCCCTTACATATCATTTAATACGGCAAAAATATGACACCCGGAAAGAAGCTATTAAAGGGCCAATTATCATTTGATCAAACCTATTGAATGAATTTTTAAACCGATTAAGTGATGTCCGTCTGCCTAACCCGTCGGGCTTTTATACGCAGTAAATATCAAAAGCCTTTATGAAATTTTGCAAACCTGATACAGCTCAATATCTTGTCAAACTTTAGTAGGGAATTATAAATGAGCTATATTGGTGTCTGTTTTCTGATTTCTCGTATACAAATTCTATTTACCTTAATTCAATTTGATCGTTGTAACTTCTCACTAGTAGACTGCAGTAATATAATTTTTTTGTGCGTTGTATTGATTAATAATGTCCTACATTCCTTCTAGTAGTTCCCATACAAAATACCCATTAGGCTCATGTATCCTTACGTGCATCTTCTTTAATCAGTTGCATTCAATTTAGTTAAATTTAGTGTATTTTCAACGACCGCCACAGAGCTTTAAAATTAATGTGGAGCGCATTATTACATCAGCTTCATTATTTCCCCGTAATTTCTAATTGATAGGTTACACTAGCATAGATTTCTTTCATTGATTTATAGCTTCCCGCAAAATTTGGACAAAGACAATATGACCCACTTGCCACCTCCCCACACCTATTATGGTACCTCCCATTTAAAATGACCGATATATTGAAATTTAGTTTTTCCCTATAATCGCTAATTTATAGACAGCAGTTACTTAAGTTATACGTTTCTACTGTTTTGTGAAAGTTCATAACTGAAACTAAAGAAGGAACCAATACGCTTTACATAAGGATATTTTCGTTCATGTATGTATTGATACCCATTGGTAATGAAGGAACCAATTCGTTTTACATAAGGATATTCTTTGATGATTCTATGGTAATGATGTTCCTTATCATGAACATTGTATTAATCAATGACTCTAAACACTTCTAGATAATACCTCTAATGACATCTAGTGACACTTTTAAGAAATTTCTCCACCCTATTGTTATGTACGGTGTAGTTTTTCCCATCTGGATGGCCATATGAATAACAAAATTTCTCCTTAGTCATTATGCACATGGTACGCAACTAAAATTTCAAGATTATTTCAATGCATTTTCCCCAAGATAAGGCGACAACTTTCAACAAAATCTTCGATCTACGATTTGGCTAACTTATGGTCAACCAAAAGGTGCTAACATTGTTCTGCCTTTATGCTGCTGTTGCTGTTTATTTGCATTGGAGATTTTAATAAATTCAATATTGCTTATGGATTTTGTCGACAGAGCGTGAATCTCAGTCGTCTGTCTCATCTTTGTTAACCAGATGCGTAATCTGTGTATTGACAATATCTACTCTAAAGATGGCCAATATGACGGTGCAGAGGTTTCTTGTTGTTACCAAAATACCCTGGCGTCGAAACAGTAGCTGTTTGGCTACATGTTAGGAAATGATGACAGTGACAATAGTTTTTTTTTTTCCTATTAGGTGTTAATGTTAGATCATCGATAAATTGCATTATTTATAAATGTGTGTATGAGTATATTTCCAGGTGTACTAATAGTCAAAAATAACTAAGAAGTGCCATTCTATTGGTTGCCATTTGAAATAAAAAAAGTGGCAAAATATGATAGCATATTAATAAATAAATGCAGAATGGATACGAGATTTAATATTTGCAGCCGGTTTCCATAAAACTTTCAAAACATTAACGAAAGAATTTTCTATGGACGGAAGCATTTGGAAAGCGGTTTTTCATAGAACATGAGGAAATTTACATCAACTATCAAATTATTCAAAAGCAAATGTCGTCGTTGTATATTTTTTTAACAATTTTTCAAGCGGGCTCACACAAAAAAACGAAACGGTAATCCCACTCAATAGAAATAATAGGTCTTCAAAACGAAAGCCTATTCGAATAACCAAAATGAATACAAATACTTATTCGTTTGATTGACGAACGAATTGAGTGAACCATTTTCTGGAAACGGTCTATTAATTGATGCACTGACTAACCGACATATACCTAACATCACAAATTATCTGATTTCCACAAACAACTATGTCTAATAAGCCAATGAAATACAAAATACAGGGTGTCCGTCGGGAAGGTATACTACTTTGTTTGTTTGTAATTTTTGATTAAATGAAAGAGAATGAATCTTATATTGATAAATGTTGTATTTAATGTCGGCTATTATGTATGGGACACAATATCAGATAAATGTCCGCCTCTATTAGCCTCACAAATGCAAGCACTTTTGAACACATTTTTCATTACATTCTCACACATTTCACGCGGTATTTCATTAATTTCATCACGAATATTTTGTTTGAATTGCTCAAGCGTTTCTGGTTTGTTTGCATAAATTTGCAAAATAAAATCAGGCGACTGTGGAGGCCAATCAACATCACCATTTCTTGAAATAACTTGTTGTGGAAAGAGGTCTTGCAGTAATTCCATTGTAATCCTGGCTGTATGCGATGTGGCACCATGCCATAGAGCGCAAACGCTCTAGCATGACAAGTTTTCGATAACGAACTCGATAGGCGGGGCAGATGAGTGCAAGTTAAACTCTGTTAGGAGATTCTTTCTTTTCAAATGCTATCAAAACTTGGTGCGACGAATCGGAGGAAGAGCGTAAGACACATGAAAAAAGGTCCAAAAGATTGTATTTAATGCTACTAAGTAATGCTACTTAGAAATATGTATAAGGGTTAAATAAGTAATTTTCATTTGGGGATACAAGTTATTTTGATACCGAATTTTTTGATTTTTTCAGGTTTTGTCAAGCATTACAAAGCAGAATGAAGGACAAAAGTTAAACAAAATCGAACAATTTGTATGTGACTTACCCAAAGAGCGTTTTCGACATAATCCATTTACAATACCCGCCTGCGATTTTTCACAGTATTAGGCTGTGCTAAGTTCTTAGAAGTTTCATAAAGATTTACAGTCATCTAAATCGGAAATGGTTCTATCGCCTTAAAATGTCGCAAAACGCTTGTGCTCAGAATATGTTGGTAATTTAAATACGTTCTTTCAGGTGTTACCATCTATCGTAACCCCATTTCTTTGCATCAAGATATAAAAAATTTGTAATATCGTTCCGCAAAAATTTATTCTTTATCAGCATGCTGTGCCAAACACAATTGTTCAATCTCAGATTTATTAAATACAGGGTGGCGCACGAATAGTGCTACTTTGAACTGTTAATGGGGACAGTTATTTAAAGATGTTGAAGGAGATTTTCTTTACCCAGAACTGCAGCGAAGCTGTATCCGTTTCAACAGCATTTCCTTCCAGTAATATGGATGGAGCTGGAATGGAAATTTACAAACAAATTAGTATCCAGAAATTCTGCTGGCGCTCAAGGTCACCTAACCTGATTGCATCAGACTTTTTCCTATGGGGTTATGTCAAGCAAGAAGTGTACAGAACGAAACCAAGGAAGTGGATTGAATTGAAACACTTCAGGCCGTAGTGAATAATTTTCTGATCAGGCGTCGGATATACGTAAATCAGCATGGAGGTCATTTACGGTCTTTAAACTCGAAACGAATTGGTTATATAAAATAATATTAAAATTTCTACACAAAACAAAAAGTATGAAATACCTTACACTGATTAAAAAGAATTATGTGAATTTCTTAGTGTTTATCTTAATATTTATTATTATATTGTTATTATTAAATTAAAATTATTAGATCATGGGATATAAGAATGGAGGTACCTGAGGTACAAAATGAATTTTTTAGTTGTTCTGAGCTGTTGTGAAAAAAATTAATTTTATATTGAAAACTGCCGCATTATGCGTATTCAAAAATCAGAAAATATTTAGCATCAAAACAACTCTGGTATAAATAGCAATTTAGCAAATAACGAGTTTTCCAAGTAGGGCGGCTCGATGTTGGCTGTTAGTTTTTCAGTCTCTGATCTCAAATAATCATGTCAATAAGCCTGCGAGGCATGTGCATTTGATAAAACCTCATAATAAAAACAGCTGTTCGTTCTATACTGCAGCAGACGAGGCAGCTCTTTAGTGTAGACTCTTCAATGTTTGCTGACCAAATTCGAGATGATTAGACAAATTCCCTTGCATTCCATTTCATGTGATTTGGAGATAAATGATCAGCTAACAACCATAAGAAACGCCAAATGGACAGGAACTCGGTCTATCTATGGCGAATTTTGCATCGAGACTTAGGTTTACATTATAACTGACCCGGGAGCTCAATATTAATGAGCGTAGACAAAGCCATTTGTTCGCTGATTGGGCTTAGGAGCATTTGGAAGAGAGCCTCAAAACTTCTTTGGCGATGAGGTATATTTTTAGATGAATGCTATTTTATGAAACAAAATTAGCGGTTTATGGGACGACGCCAATTCACACGACATTCACTGGGTAGAAATACATTAACAAGAAGTTGCGGTGTAGCGCAGACTTTGGACCATTGATTTCATTGGTCCGCACTATATTCAAAACAATGTTGGTAAGACCATTATAATCAACGGCTATTACTACAGATGAATAGTAATCAATTTTATTTAGCACAAATTGATGTTGGTCTATGAATAATTACAGGGTATGATTATCTCTCGCTGAGGTGGTATACAAATCATATTGGATTTTCTGAAACCGCCACCAATCGAACGATATCTTTAAAGTCAACATAACTCAAACAATCGGTCAAATTCAGCCGGACCTATGTGGCAGCGACGTTCTAAAATGACATTCCGGAGCTGTGCTGCCAATTTTTTTTTTCTGTGAATTGGACAAATTCCAAATTTTTCAAAGTAATTTATGACTTCGATGGCAGGGTCGTTGAGAATTAAATTTTCGAAGCTGTGCCGTCTATATATATATATATATATTTATATATATATATATATTTTTTTTTTTTTTTTTTTTTGTTGATTAGGACAAATTGCAACATTTTTCAAAATAATCTATGATTCGATGGCAGGGTCGTTAAAATTTGAATTTTTGAAGCTGTGCCGTCAATTTTATCATTTTTGTTTTCTCTTGAACAGGACAGATTTTAAAATTCTTCAAAAAAAAGTCTATGACTTCGATGGCAGGGTCGTTGAAAATTGAATTTTCTAAGCTGTGCCGTCAATTTTGTAAATTTTTTTTTTTGAATAGGACAGAATGCAAAATTTTTCAAAATAATCTATGACTTCTATGGCAGGGTCGTTGAAAATTAAATTTTCGAAGCAGTATCGTCAATTTTGTTATCTTTTTTTTTTGAATAGGAGAGAATGCAAAATGTTTCAAAACAATCTATGACTTCGATGGCAGGGTCTTTGAAAATTGAATTTTCTAAGCTGTGCCGTCAATTTTATCATTTTTTTTTTTTTTTTGTTTTGATTAGGACAGATTTTAAAATTCTTCAAAAAAGTCTATGACTTCAATGACAGGATCATTAAAAATTCAAATTTCTAAGCTGTGCTGTCAATTTTATCTTTTTTGTTTTCTCTTGAATAGGACAGATTTTAAAATTCTTCAAAATAGTCTATGATTTTGATGGCAGGGTCGTTTTCGAAGCAGTACCGTCAATTTTTTTTTTTTTTTTTTTTGAATAGTACAGATTGCAAAAGTCTTCAAAATAGTCTATGATTTTGATGGCAGAGTCGTTAAAAATTGAATTTTCGAAGCTGTGCCGCCAATTTTATCTCTTTTTTTTTTTTTGGTTTGAACAGGACAGATTGCAAAATTTTTCAAAATAATCTATGCATTCGAAAAACTATCATATGATACCAGCTAATTAAGAAGGTTTCTAATGTCATTCCTTTGATATATATTAATGTAATAATTAATTAAACAATCAATAAAAAGAACATTGGCTGGGCTGCTATGCTTCTAGGTTACTTGTCTCTACTGTATGTAAATTAAAACATATATCAAGTGCTTTATAATATCATAATCTAGATAACGAAACAGTTATGAGTTTGAAATTTGCATTCAAATTTGTTGTAACAACTGTACTATAATTTGCGCTAGCCTCCAAGTCAAACAGATGCCACACCAAAACCGAAACACTCAAAAGCAATAAAATTTTGTATTTTCAGCGCCATTGTGTGCTAAATAGATTTCCAAATAGCGATACAAATTTCTCTAAAAGAAAACAATACAAAACGCCTCAATATGCAGAAACGAGTGGGTATTTATTTAGAATAGTGTTGTAAAATTTGGTAGAAAAAACCAAGAAACAACATTGAATGTCATCATCATCTTCATCATCATCCTCTGCATCATCGACAGAATCGGCACACCACACACTCGTTGCAATGTTCAGGAGACATGCAACTGCAAATGTTGCATAATATGTTTACAGCTACTTTAAACGCTGCCAATAAGGCTACTGTTGTAGCAAAATTGCATATTGCCACACAACACAAAATGTGTACGTACAATCGACGGATGATGATGGTTAATAATAACAGCACACGCAACATTCAGCTCAGTAAAGATTTGTGGCATCATCAGCTCTCAGTTAGAGGAGCAAATGCTCATAACGCAAGGCGAAACTACTGGTACAAACAAACAATGTCACCGCAATTGTGTTGCCCACTGAGTACCCACTTTTTTTGGTCGAAAAGATGACAATTTTCAAAATCGAAACGAAAAACGCACATTCATAATACTGCTGCGACAGACAATGTGCGTTTGTGTGTAAACAATGCGGTCAATTGATGTTATGGGCAGCGTATTTTCCTTCTTGCAACGAATAACAGTGTTACGAAATAACACAAATAGTAGGAGGTACCAAGCACGTAAGAGGTAGTTTAATAATAAATACTTTTGCAATAACAAATAAAAATATAAACAAAGAACTATTTTAGCGCCTAACCTTTATTATGACGTGAAAGATCCATTCTCTATACGAGGTGTGATCAAAAAATAACCGTTATTTTCAAATTTTTTTTTTCAAAAAGTATTTATTTATTCATCAATTTCTATTTTATTTCCTGTAAAGTAGTCCCTCTCAGATATGAAACACTTGTGCCAGCGTTTCTTCTAATCCTCAAAACACTTCTAAAACGCGCTTTTTGGTATCGCCAACAGCTCCGGTTTGTTTTTTTTTTTATCTCCTCAATTGTAGCAAAACGCTTTCCTCTCATCGGTGTCTTCAGTTTTGGGAAGAAGAAAAAGTCAACGGGGCCAAGTCCGGTGAATACGGTGGTTGAGGTTTTTATTCCTTTGATTGAGAACAAAAAAATCATAATTAATAAAATTTTGACTTTTGCTTTTTAAAAATAAAAATTAATCTTGAATTTATAAATTTCGAGTTTTATTCTTTTAACTGAGAAAATAAAAATCATTTTAAGTTTAATATTGGAAATTTTGATTTTTGATTTTTTAAATAACAATTTATTTTTATTTTTTGTTTGAAAAAAATTAGTCTTGCGGTTTTGTTTTTGGCCAAAAACTCACGCACAAGCATCAATGTGTGAGCTGGTGCGTTATCATGGTGCAAAATCCATAATTGGTTTTTGGACAATTCTGTGCGTTTCTGAGGAATTGCTTCGCGCAAATGGCGCATATATTCCTTATTGATCGTACGACCTTGTGGCAAGAATTCATGATGCACCACGCCATTGCAATTGAAGAAAACAGTGAGCAAAACCTTCACATTTGACCGAACTTGACGTGCTTTTTTCGGTCTTGGCTCTTCTGTACGCTTCCATTGGGATGATTGGGCTTTGGCTTCAATGTCATAGCCCATACACCCATGATTCGTCACCAGTTATGACCTTTTTTAAGAAATCTGCATCGTCGTTGACGACGTTCAACAGCTCCTGAGCGATGCCCATGCGACGTTGTTTTTGCTCAAATTTAGCAATTATGGAACAATCTTCGCTGCCGCACGTTTCGTGCCTAAAACATCTATAAAAACTGTTTGGTATAAGACGAACGATATGCCAACATTATCAGCAACCTCTCTAATAGCGATTCGACGATTATCCAAAATCATTTTCTTCACTGCTTCAAAGTTTTCATCGGTTGTGGACGTGCTCGAACTACTAGGACGAATATCGTCATTGACATCTTCTCGGCCTTCCTTAAACCGGTTATACCACAATTGAACTTGTGTTCTGCTCATAGTAGACTCGCCAAATGCCACAGTCAACATTTCAAATGTCCTTGCACATTTAATTTCATTTTTTACACAAAACTTAATACAGTTTCTTTGATCCATTTTTTTGAATAGCAAAAAATCGAAGAGCACACCAAAATACGACTAATCTTTTATTCTGTCAAAAACAAACGGACAATCCAAAATGGCTGATATTGTCAACATATATAACAGACATGTGTACCAACATAACAGAAAAAAAAATGCGAAAGTCGAACATACGTAACTCAAGAAATTTGAAAAAACAATTGTTTTTTTATCACACCTCATATGTACGAGTATTTTTCAATATTATTTCTACCAATTGTTGCACGTGTTTGCGTCCAACACGGTCCATTCTGAGATTCGCATTTTTTATGACGCGTTCGAACATATCACGCGAATAATGTTAGTTTTTGAATGCGCTGGCGTAGCCAGTTTATCCATTTAGGCTTTGGAAAAGGATTAGAGGTGTAATAGTAAAAGCTGTAGTAAAAAATCCAATATTTTTGCAGGTCAATGAAGATTTTTTTTAGCAAGGTAAGAATGATTTGATTTAGATCAAATGTGCACCTTTGTGTTAGATAAGTTGTTGTCATTTTGAAGATAATTCCATGATGGTATGTTACTTTCAGAAAAGGATGTATAGAAATATATAGGTTTATAAATTCAAGCAGCTATTGTGCTGCCGCAGCAATCTCAAAAATAAAGAAGACTTAACGAAATCGACAAAGTTGTATGTCTTTCATCTAGAATGCCGTCGGTATGTGGTGTTTTGTGACGAGAGAAGGTTAATCTAGCCCGAACACTAACTGCTACTACTACTGCTAATCATTCTTAATATTCTTCTGGTTGGTTTAATAAAAAACTTTAACGAATGTCCAGTTAAGAATCTCGCTAGTACTTCGACTGCCCAAATTTGTTTGTCTCATTTTTATAGTTTTGTTACACTGTGCTATTGTTTCATACGCTCAAGAATTTTCGTACTAGGGTTTGACAAAACAGTTGTATTTGAGCTGTTATTGTTATATTTCCTATACTACTCGTATTTGCCCTAATCTTCTCAAAAAAATCTCATTGCCATTGCTTAGAGACGCATGATGCCAAATATTACCGAAATTGACTAGTTGCACATAGCCTCATGGTTAAGATGGCCCAAAACAATGGTTAAAATAAAAACATCTGAAGGGTCACTCATTGTATGGCTAATTTTCTTTACTTTCACATATTTCAGCTTTTCTTCATTCGCTGTTTGCGTTCCTTTTTAGTACTGCTACTCCTTATTTATTAGCATCTTCCTCATTAAGGTGGTGGTTTTGTTTTGCTTGTGCATCATCTAATCTATTCGTTGATTTTTCGTTTTGGAATCTTATCTCTTGACATAACATCCCACCGTGCAAATAATCGGATTTTTGAAGTGGTCATTTGTATTTTTAATTTGTGGGCATTTTAGAAGATTACTTAACAGATTTACCAAAGGGATCTATTTAGGACAGCTGAGGGTTTGAAAGGCGGTTATTTGTGTGCCTTTTTTTGCGTCTTGATTGAAATGTTAGGTAACGATAAATTGAGACCATGAAAATTAAATTGAATATATTTATTGTGTAATTAAGGCAAAATAAATAGTTTATAATAACACCGTCCTAACAACTTCATATAAAAAATGTGGGATGATATTGGACGATATTGCTTAGCACATTCTGATAACTTCCATATGATTTGATTGAATTGGTAAACATCGGTATTTGCTTCATACTTTAAAAATGTTTAGTATGAACTATTAGCTATTCTAATATTACTGTGTCATTTCCCTGCTAGTATGCATCACACTAGTAATCATGTGGCTACATATATTGTATTCTTCCGAGCCATATTAAATCCCGTAATACTTGGCACGTATTAAACCTTCAATAAACCTTAGATTGGAAAAGAAAAGTACTAGCGCGCTAACCTCTCTGGTACCATCAAAATAAAGACGAACGGTATGAAAAATCTCTGTTACATCTATGATAATGTTAGTATATTTCCTTACGAGTACTTTAAAATTATTTAAATTTGCATCACATTCTCTTATAACTATCATACATTGTCATAGTTATTTGAATAACACCAAAAATAGGAATAGGAATGGCGTAGCCACGCCCTATCTGGTAATATCTATACAAAAGTTGACTTTGATTACTAGTTCTTTTAATCTTTCTTTCTTTAATCATAGCGGAAAATTAAGTAACTGGCCCCACAACACTTTTTTTTTATTATTATTATTTTCTTCATACAATTATCATTAACAGTGTTTGTAATGTCTCTGCGCCTTATAGGCTTTCATAGAGACCAGTTGGCAAAATGAATAATATTCAAGTTAACATTTAAAAATCTGAAGAAGAAAAAAATATATATCAATTAATAACGTAACAGTTG
>JAHXMU010000512.1:1184636-1328821 GCA_019455685.1 Philornis downsi | reverse complement strand
TTTTTGCTTTGTCAGCTCAAGTCTACATCTTGAAGGTACTAAGTTTAGACGCTGACGTGTATTTACTTGGGATTGGGCAAAATGTTGATGAAATGTTATAAATGCATTGCCAAATTGACCCCCAGATTTGAACACAAATAAACAAAGGTTTTGCTTATATATTCCTTTTACGGGAAGAACACTTTTAGCATAATTCTTAAACAAATTAACGGTAGGAAACTCTATTGGCAAGTTGTAAACAATTTTTAATGCTTTATTTTGTGCACTTTGCAAAGATTTCAGACAAATACAATTTTTTTAGCAGCATATACTATTGGTATATACACCAGATGACAATGGATTAAAGCATAATATAATCGAAGTTTGGTTTCTGTTGACAATTTATATTTAAACTTCCTTAGAATTCCAGTCGCTGACGAAATTTTTGTTTTCAGCATTTCAATATGCATGTGCCAGGAAAGGTTGTGAGCAAAATTAATGCCAAGATATTTAACAAATTTTGATTCAATTACAGTTTCGCCATTTATACAAACTGACATCTCTGGTTCTCTTTTTATTAAATATGGTCGGAATCGCACAAATGTCGTCTTACTGCCATTTATGTATAATTTGTTAAGTCGAACATATTCAAATAAAATTGAGGCATCATATTCAATCTGCGTTTTCAACACTACTGGATGTTTATAATTGTATAAAAGGCATATGTCATCAGCAAATATGAACATCTTTCCATAAAAATTTATATTTTTTAAATCATTAATATATATTTGAAAAAGCAACGGACCAAGTACACTTCCCTGTGGGACGCCACACTTTACTGGTTTAAAATTGCTTGTACTTTGTCCAATTCGCACATAATGTCTTCTATTTTTTAAGAAATCTCTCAGAAGTTGTATTGTTGACTCTTGTATGCCAATGAATCTAGCTTTTTTAATTAAGATTGAATGATCAACTAGGTCAAAGGCTTTCCTTAAGTCGAAAATAATTCCTGCTACTCCACTAAATCCTCTATCAAGTCAATCACATATCTCATTAACCACACTAACTACTGCCGCTTCCGTTCCATAACCTTTCCGAAAACCAAATTGCCTATGAAATATTATTACATGTTTTTCCTGATAGTTAGATAACTGATTAAACATGAGTTTCTCAAATATCTTACTTATATTTGACAACAAAGAGATGGGCCTGTACATATTAACATTTCTGGCATCGTTAGCCTTTGGTATAGGTATAATTTTGTGGATTTTTAAAATATCAGGAAAGCTTGAAGTTTCAACCATACTGTTAAATATTCTGGTCAATATCATCGATATAATAGGTTTCCTTTTCAACAGCACTTTAATCGATATTCCATCATGTCCAGATCCTTTACATTTTGGCAAGTTACTCAGAATTGATTCTACTGTAGTAGTATTTACTTTAAGAAGACTGAAAGTCTTAATTTAACTTAGTTAACACTTAATTTTTAATATTTTCTGTACCTTCAGCTGAACGAGTGAAGATGTAAATCATAGATCAAAGAAGCTTTAAAAATATCAATTATTTTTGGACCAGTTGTATTTCATAACTTTTTAAGTGGACTGAACGATAAACGCCTGTCTGGTTGGCTGGCTGGCTGGTTGTAGGGCACGATAATTGAAACTTCGTAGAACTTGACACAGTTCCATATCTAGCTTAATAGCAGGTAATTATTATAAGTGGACTATATTGACACAGCCCTTCCGATAACATTCTACATAACATTAACATTTTTCGGAAATTCAAGTAAGTCTTCTTTTCTTAACTTCACTTCTGTTTTAAGCTGCAGGAGCTCAAATTTGTTCCCACTATGTTGATTTGTAATCGCCATAAAGCTAGGTACTATATTCTTGTCACGAGGAAACAATTCCACGAGACATTAAATGCTCGCGAAAAATTTTCCGGTATTGCTAGTTTTTCTTGTTTTGATTTCCAATACAGACATCGAGCCAACCTATGTTTTTACGTGTAATTTGTTTGAAAATACATGATTATCCATTTAGTAGTTTCACAACTGCCGGTCTGGCAAGTCTGTCAGCTGTTAAATATCTATCATCGGAAGTGTTATTTGTTTAGTAAAAGATTTGCCATTTACGACAATGGTTCGCTTAACAACCAAAGAACGCCTAAAAATAGTTAAAACTTACTACAAAAATGGTGATTTAAACGTAGGCACTTTTCGGACATTACGGGGTGATTATGGTCGTCATAATCGACCTACTGTGCAAGGAATTGGCAACGTTATAAAGACATTTAAAGAGATTGGAAGCCTTATAGATGTGGTTAGGCCTGTGTATCAACGCAATGTACCCACTGTAGAAAGTATCACTTTTGTTAGAGAAAATGTGATGGGTAATCCGAATTTCAATTCAGTTCGCTATGGCCGTATGATAATCGACTTTTCTTGCCCTGCAATTGAAGATTACGAACTGAACGATATGTAGTTTTAACAAGACAGTGACGCGAGCCACACAATACGACCGATTTTGGCTTTATGGTATGAGATTTAACGCCGTTATGCTTTTTTTGTGGGTCTATGTCAAAGACCGTGTTCACGCTGATAACCCCTAAACGTAGGAGCATTTGAAAACCAACTTTTTTGATTGCCACATCTATTCTTGTAGCTCCCATACCCTAATTCACAAAAATTTTGTAAATTATTTTATATTGCATTTTTTATAGGATGCCAAAAATCGGCCCCATAACCAAGTCCTTTCTGATACTTCTCCTACAAATTACTTGACCACCAAGTTCTTTCTCATACTTCTTCTATAAATCACCTGATTTAGCCCATACGTTACTGAAATCATGTCCCTTAGCCAATTGTAAAATTAAGCAATCATGGATTTTTTATCGACCGTGTTGCAGTGGTTACTACGCGCGACTGTCGTTCGCACGATCGCGGGTTCAATCCCGCATGCAGCAACCTATCATTTTTTGAGCGACGACCATCTCCATGTGTCTGATGAACATTTCAAGCAGTCGAGTAATCGACAAGTCTGGTAAATGCTTCTCGAAACCGTCGTTAAACTGCACAAGCCGTTGAGTGAGTCATAAAACGGAATGCGTGTAAGGTCACTGAAAGTGGGAAGATCTCCCATATCTCATTCATGGGATGCAAGGAAATTTATTTTAGTTGTGTGAATGGAAATTATTTGAATCAGCACACCCTTTAGGGTATACAAATTATATACAATTATATACAAATTATAAACAATTATATACAAATTGACCGATTTGGCAAACATTTGTGAATTTAGTTAGAATTTAGAGAAATTTTAAGTGAATGACTTTAGGAAATTCATTTTAATTTAATTTTACTTTACACTGTTGCTCAGAAGAACCTTGGGTGAAGGTATTGTAAGCCAGTTCACTTGAATGCCTGCCCTTTCTGTAATGGTTTAAATATCATTTTAATTTCGGTGTCCACCGACTAATATTCACATATTCTGCCACAAGTCTAAGGTTTTGAGGAAGACATCTTAAGTAGATTTGACTATCTATTGTATTATTCCACAGCAGGGAAAACTTCTGTATGAAAATAAAGTAGGAAGTAAGACAAAACTTATCGTCTATGCCCTACCCCTCTGTACTTGCAAATATATCAGTGTTACAAACATCATGAGATATCATACAGGCCACCCGTGCCAGAGAAGTATATTTTGGTTAGAAACTCAATATCATCGAACTTGCTGAAAACATATTTTCCATGTCGATACAATCAATTGCGTTATGCTAAATACGACCAACCGTATGCAAATGCTCATCTACATATTCAATACGAAAACGATGCCCACAATACCAAATCCATAAAACTTTTAAGAAGGAGAATGCATCGCAAGAAGCAGTAACAAAGAAGAAATAATCATTTCTTTAGAATATCTTTTATTTGGAAGAAAAAATACAATACCCTCATATAGTTTATAAAAATTTTATCGCGATTTCGTTAACCTAAAATAACTGCTCACACACAGCCAACAGGACCGGGAGAAAAACAAGTCCATAACAATAACCTCAATGAAAATGTCTTCTTTTGCATTGAGAACTATTTTGATCTGCCGATAGATTTTATTTTGTTTTCTGCCTAAAATTTATCGGGTGGGTGGATATGTAAACTATACAATAAAATCGATAGTAGTCAGAAGAGAGAGGGAGAGAGAGAGACGGAAAGAGGGAGTGAGAGAGAGAAGGAATTGAAAGGAAGAAAATCGTGAATTGTAGAAACATTTCTTTGGGAATAATGCAAATGACCGTAGCATGGCAATAGATTGTAGAGTAGATTGATTGGAATTGTTGTTTTAACACTTAAGGTCTTTGCAGAGGATACTCGTTCGATTTTGAAAATATTTGTTACACATTTATATTTTGAATATAAACATTTGAATGAATTGTATATTCAATGGTTATTGGTTTTAATTTTTCTATTCTACTCTAATTTCTGAGATAGTATTTAGCAAAAGTACGAAGAATGTTTTATAACAATTTATGAACTTCACTGTAATATTGTCTAAAGAATTAATTAGCATTTGAATGAAAAAAAAGTAGCCGTTTGTTTGGTCAAGTGAAAAGGCGACCACGAAACAAATAAGTACAAGTTGAGACATCTAAAAGGCTTTCCAAATAGGACTTACCAAAATTGATATGAAAAAACAAGGTACCTTTCAAGTATTAACGAGATTATTTTTTATTTAAAGGGATCATGTATGGAAAATAACATTGTTCAAAGTGTCCACTGTGGTTTTGCACGGTGCCATGGATTGGAGAGATCAAATTTTGAATGATACTCTCACATAGATTCGATTGAATTTGAACGATGGCTTAGGCTATGTTGACATTATGAGCATCAGTCCACTGCGCTTTATTGACGTAGACATGCGGCTTCAGAAAACTCCATATAGAAATATGTAGCGGGGTGAAATCGCATAATCTTAGTGATCAATTCTTGTCACTTCCGCGAGAGATAAACGCATCATTAAGTCGTTCACAATATGCATTGTGGCATTCACTGTGTACCACGTGAAAAAAGTTGATCACTGACCTGTAGCACCCGCCGGCTACCTGTAGCACTGACCTGCCAACGCCGCTTTCAGGAAGCACGAACCAATGATGTCGCCGATTTGATCCTTTTGTGGATGTATTGACAGCTAATGTAGGGTGCAGTCGTCCTATATACGACAATATTGAGTGTCTCATTTAAAAATGTACTAAAGGTAATTTTTCGGTCAAAATGTGGGTCCTCTTACAACCACTCCGAAGCTCAGCCAGTTAAAACACGATCATGTTTGTGGCCATTAATTTTGAGCTTCTGGTCTACGCGGATCTAGTGTGGGAGCAGACTTAAGTCCCAATGCAAAATTCGACAAGTTCAAAATCTTCGAAAGTCCGAGTTCTCGTGCATGGCGACTGAATAATACTTAACAGATTTGCCGGCTTCCCAGAAGAGCATGGCCGCCACCGACTGTCAACATTGACTAGTTCTATTTATACAATCCTTTACATGTGCCCCATTAGTTTCTGGAGTAAAAAGTGAAGAATCATCTGCTAATGTTGTACGAAGGCGGTCCCAAAATTTGCCGACATGACGTACAGATTGTGCCAGCAGTTTGAAAAAAATTATTTTGATAAAAAATGGCAACCGTACAAAACATATATAATGGGAAATCATTTGTCACGGACGATTGCGGATATTATATTTGACACTCTACTTCACGACGTAATTAACGAACTAAAGGCCAACAGTACAGAAATCAAACTAATTTGTAAATATGTTGATGACTTATTTGTTATTATAAAAAATAAAAAAATGCCGACATTATGTTAAAACTATTAAATTCCAACCCAATAAAATGAGGTTTTGCGATGGAATGTGAACAGAATGGAAAACTCCCTTTTATTTGGACATAAAAATAATCAAGGATTCAAATAGATTGACAACAAATTAGAACACTAAAGTGACATCATCGGGGAGAAATTATAACTCAACGCAACCAAAGTCTATGATTATTAACACGGCAATAACTTAACTTTGACAATGTAAAAATATTAGACAGAGAGAAGAAAAACAATACGAGGCACACTTTAGAAAGTTTAAGAATACAACAAAGAAAAAAGTGTATCGAGCTTAAAGAAGATTAATTATATTGAAACATGAAGAAAATCTTTCCCAAATTTTTTGTCTTCTTTATTAGGTCGTCCAGTTTTCGGATCGCCCTTGTATATATAATTTGGTTCAAGTAATGTTCAAATCTAATGGTAATAAAGGTCACGTGTTTTGGTATGTTTCACATATTTCAAAACTTTACTCTGTATATATGAACTAAATTTCACGTTCAGTATTGGCCTCATGTATACACGGTAACCATAAGGCCTTCGTTATACAAAACAGACAGCCATATTTTGAATGGGCAACACGTTGCACTGCGTCTTCCTCCGGAAAACTTCATAAGAGTCCTACCTTTTTCTGATTTCAAAGTCCAACATTTACCCTCGTTTCTGGACTGAGACATAATAAATGGCTTCCTATGGAATGGAAGATGAAATGTGTTGATTTAAGTTGTGCGCTATGAAATTATTTGCTTTTAGTTGATATTCTGCTTCATAGTACTGCAGGTCAGATGCTCGCTTGGCTAAGGTTGGTGAGGTCGTGAGTTCGATTACCTAGGATGCAAGGTTTGTTTTTCATCGATGTACATAAACATCTTTCTAAATTTAAAAAGTATAACTAACCTCTGGGAGAACTGACCTCCAACTAACGTGCTTGTTGCAAAAGTAGGCGCATTGCCAGATGGACCATTGCAAATTGCTAAGTTCTTTCTAAGAACTGCTTTAAATTAGGGATTATAGAGAAAAAATTAAATTTCAGTAAACCGGCTAATTTGTATGGCTGTTAGTGGCAAACCCAAACAATGTCATTCTCAGTACTAAGTTCAAAAAAAAAAAAACATGATACTTGCCAAAAATGATTGAATTCAGACAACATTTAAAATATATAAAGCCAATAACATACATGGGCTAAATCGATGTTTGTATAATATTAAAGCTGTCAGAGGAGGTTTGATTATTTGATCGGGTTTTCTCAAATTTTGTCATTCATGCATTACAAATAAACACATTTGACAAAAAATCTAAATTATTGCAGCCTACTAATTAGAAATTACAGTAGAAAACTTGATTTTTGAAAAATCGGAAAAACCAAAAGGGCAGCGACAAGAACTTTCATATACATTCTTAGACTCTGTTTTAACGAGCTTTTAATCTTATATATATAAAAATGAATATCTGTAAGAGAACTCCTCTCACACGGCGTACCCGATCTTCATGAAACTTTCAGGGCTTATTCGTGTCGGCCAGGAGAAGGTTTTTAACTATGTCCGAAGGTCGAAATACAATTCGGTCCAATTGGACAAAGGGGCGTGGTACCTCCCATACAAACAAAAAATTAAAAATCAATTATCTCTGCTCCTGCTTACGGTATTTGAACAAAATTTGGTGCGTAGGTTTGGTGTACATATCTTAAGTGCTACTGCAAATATGGGCGGGATTGGACAATGGGGCGTGGTACCTCCCATACAAACCATAAATTAAATATCCATGGACTTTCTTATTATAATAGACCGATTGGCATGAAATATTTCCAATAAAAATAAAATTTGAAGGCAAAGCAACGTTTGCCGGGTCGGCTAGTATACCTATATATTTGACTGGATTTAGTGCAACTGGAAGAAATTGTTAAACTAATCAATATGAGGAGCAGTAGAAACGGAGTGCTTTGCCGTTTGATTCCAATGCTTCGCTTAGAAGGAATGGTATGAATCTAGGAATATGTGGATTAAATTAAGTAAATTGTATAGCAGTTACTTGAAAGGACTTGGTTGTTTTGTAGAGTTTTTTTTTTAATCTACTAAGAGTTATACTAAAATATAATTGGCAGACATCTAAGTTGCAGTAGTCTACGTATTAGAGATTATAGAGGACAAATTAAACAGTTCAATTTGTATGGAAGGTACCAGAAGATCTCATCCGTTTTCCTTCTTATTACTTAGTTTACCAAGTGCAAGATATGCATCAATATTGAGTGATGATATGCAGATATGCATCTTAAGAGATATGAAGCCAAATATAAATAAATTTCCTTGCGTCTCATGAACGACACATGGGAGAGCTTTTCACATTCAACGACCTTACGTGAATTCTGTTTTCAGACTCCCCCAACGGGACCTACAGCTTAACGACTATTCCGAAAGTCATAGTTTAAGAAGCATTTGCAGGAATTGTCGATTACTCAACTACTCAAAATGTTCGTCAGACACAACAAAGGTGACCGCCGTTCAAGTTCTAATAGGTGGCTGTATGCGGGATTGAACTTGCGATCATTTCAAACGATAATCGCGTATGGTAACCATCGCCCCGCAGTTGGTCATATGAAGTTAAATACATGCTTTAAATCGGACATTTGAATGAGAGTTATCCGAAAGAGATTGGTTACTGGAGGTATTTTTCTTTTGTTTTATAGAGAATTATAATAAGACTAATTACTATACTATTACTATTATATAATTACTACTATTACTATTATATAATTACTAATTACTATTACTTATTATTATTATTACTACTACTTATTAGTAATTACGGAGGAAAAATTAAAATTTAAATAAAAGGAAATCTGCGAATTTGTATGGGAGGTACCACAGGGAATGTCTCAATGCCCTAAATTTTATTCTCAGAACTTAGTTCTTTAGTTGTATGATGTGTACCAAATTTAACAGAATTCGTTACAACTGTTTGAACGATGTGAAGCTGAAAATATTTAGGTTAAATCGAATTGTTTGAATGGGAAGTGCGCCGAAGAGAGGCGTATTATTTGGGTCAATTTTTTCATATTCCGCTAAATTTTATAAATGAATAAACATTTAGGTTGTTGCGCAGTATACGAAATGGAAGTTAAAGGGGAAAAAATTTTTTCTTGGAAATCGATCAGTTTGTATGGTGGTTACCAGAAAGAATAGATCGACATAGTTCATTTAAAATCTCTAAATACGATGGGGCGAAACATTAAACTGTGCCAAGTTTTAGGAATTTGATGACCGCTATCCTGTCAATCAATCAAATAGTCTCGCAAATGGACATATCTAAACTGATTTAGATAGTCGTGATATATATTTAGTTAAAAGTATTTAGTATCTTAATCGCCTCCTTCTGGGTGTTACGTTTTTGTCGTATTAAATAATATACGCTTTCACTCCGTCGGTTAAAGGTACAAAAATAGGCATTATGAACATGCCCCTGTGGATACCACACACCGTCAATTTAGCAAAAATCTATGCTTTCTCTACAACTTATATGAGCAAAACTTCAGTAAATTATAATTTCGCTTCTTATCCGTAGATTGCCCCTCCTGTCACCCAGCATATTTTTGAATCAAACGAAAAGAATGTTGGCTCACTATATGTAATATGTAAGTTAGTTCACCTGAATGAATTTAATGGTTGGAGTTATTGGTTGCAATTACAATTACAATTACAATTTGTTTTCGAGTATTCGACAAACTACTTCACAGAGTAGAAATATTTTACTGTTCACGCGTAAACTAAAATTCGAACATGTTTCACTTAAACTATTTGGGGGGGTCATTAATGCCAGCAAGTGCATTATTAAGTTATGATCGAAAAATCACTTAAATCTCTCTGTCAATAGTTCACTTAACAGATACTTGTTATTTTCTGTATCTTTTACATCAAAAACATCAACCCTTTTCAGCACTTGTTAGCTATTCTAAAATGTACACTCAGCAAATAATTTTCGGCAAAGACGTTCTGGAGCGCTCCAGTAGCGTCTATTATATTATTTTTCTTCCAATCTCACTGTTATACGAGTTCTATGCTCAATGTTTTAAGACGAATCAAACAAATATTTTCATTTCAATTTTCGAGAGACCCTGGTTTATTATTCAAGATACATGTAATTGTTTTCTCTTTGGTGTTAACTAAAACAGAAATTTTAGTCAGGTGAACTAATTTACGTATACTTTGGCCCTACATCTTTCGACATTAATGCAAAATACGAGAGATGCCGGAGGGAACGATGTGAGTCGCTTTAAAAAAATTCTCTAAATTTAAGCAAAAATCAAAGAAGTAAAAATATAGTAATATAAAAAATATACATAATTTATAATAAAGGGTGATTTTTTAATCGTTGTTTTTTTTTCAAATCGAAAAAAACACTCAAATTTGCATCACCATATCATATCATATTAAAATATTATACCATATCATATCATATCATATGAGCATCATATTAAATTTTTTTATTGGAATCGATAAATTGGTCTTTACCATTTAATTTTTAAAGATAATTTCATGTAAATGTTGTTCGCCGCTCCGTCTCAAAATGTCCATTCGGAAGGTCCAATTTTTCGTTACTTTTTCGAGCATTTCTACCTGTATTCCACGAATAACGCGTGTTATGCTATCCTGTAAAGCTCCAATAGTGTTCGGCTTATCCACATAGACTAACGACTTGACGTAACCCCACAAGAAATAATCAAGGGGAGCTAAATCGCAAGATCTTGGGGGCCAACTTACAGGGCCAAATCGAGAGATAAGCTGGTCGTCAAATTCATTCCTCAACTTATCCATTGTTTCACGAGCAGTGTAGCATGTTGCACCGTCCTGATGAAACTACATGTCAACCAAGTTCAACTCAGCCAATAGGGGCAAAAAAAGTTCCTTGTGGTTGAGTAACACATGCCCAATCGCTGAGAACGGCGACGAATTCACATTTCACGATCGTCATTAACACTGGCCGCTACGGCTGCAGTATTTTCTTCGGTATGCACTCTACACATGCGAGTCGATGGTTTTATGTCCAACAAAGTAAATTAGGTGCGAAATTTGGAGATAACAGCACGAATTGTTGATTCAACAGGTCGATTAAAAAAAAAAAAAAAAAAAAAATGATGTTTGACATTACCAACCAGTTCTGCCAACTTGAAAAACTTAAATCTTAAAAAATACCCCTAATCCTCTATAATTCTTAACAGATGACCTCAAAAATGTATAATTTTGCTTTATTTACTGCGCTTTATTTAAGAGCATTGTTCTATAACAACCGGCAATCGTCATACTTTCCCACTAACCCAAAATGACATTAGATCAAGGTATATGTAGGTCAGAACAAATGACTAAAACTTTCACATTGGCTTCCGTGGAAATGTTTTTTTTTTCAGTTTTTCTATAATCACAGCCACAAAGAGGGTGGCACTTAAAAATGTGTGTAAGTTGGGATATTTCTCAGCAAACAATATTGACATCTATACAATACCGCCATTGACCGCCAATGCCACCTTTAACTAACGAATATGTGATAAAATTATGAGAAAATTTACAAAAGAAGGAATTATTCGCATCAGTTGTTTCGTTACTTTCTGGTAAAACAAAATTACAAATGGATCTGCAGTGTTTTCTTGTTTAATTGTCGGCTTATGGGGATTCGAATCTTCAATCGGAACTTTCTTAGTATTCTTCGGCACCTTCACCTTCGCCGTCACCAGAGTCTATGCCGGTTTCGTCGTAACATATAAAGGGTGGCGCATAAGTAACGTTAACGGCGACTATATTGAATGCGTTCTTGTGCATTATTTGGTTTTAACTCGTGAACCAATTGCATCTTATATGGAAAAAGTTGTAACCTATGTAAAATTCTTTTCAAAAACCGCCTAGACATCTCTAACTGCTGAGAACGTCGCCTGGTGGAAGTTTCGGGGTTTTCATCAATACTTGCTTGCACTCGAGCAACGGTCACTTCATTTCGAACTGCACGAGGTCTTCCAGCACGCAAAAGATCACAGACAGCCCCTTGTTCTCTAAAACGCTGAATCAGTCGGTAAATTGTAGGAGCATTTCGAACATGAAAGAAATTTCGATATGATATTTGTGTCTGAATAATCGAATGCTGACTTTCAAAGTAAAATTAAACAACTTTGGTTCTTTGTTCTGTGGTGTGCTGTGCTGTGTATAGTTTATTCTGTAAAGAGATGAAAAAAAGAGACTTAAACAAAAAATGTATTCACTGATCAAATATTGCTTATGCGCCACCCTGTGTTATATATTATATAAATATAAATATATCATTGTTATTATGTAAATAACATATATTATATAAATATTTTTTTATTTATTATATATGTATATAAATATATATATTAGGTGCTCAACTAAGTTTCCGCTGTTTGCCAATAGATGGCGCCAGCTGTAAGTGCTAGTCGATTCTGATAGTGATTTTCCTTTGACGCCATACTCGTATTCTTTTGGTTCTGTGGATATGTGTTATTTTGTGCCAAAAAAAATCATCATATGCGGGAAGTATTGATTTTCTTATTTCAACCGAAGAAAACGGCGGCTGAAGCTCATCGACAGCTTCAAAACGTTTACGGAGATGCTGCTATAAGTGCGACGAGATTGGTTCCGTCACTTTAAAGACGGTGAATTTGATGTTGACGACCGTTTGCATGAAGTAAGACGAAAAACCATCGAAGACACTGACTTCAACTTCAAAACCTTTACGGAGATGCTGCTTTAAGTGGAACAACGTGTCGAGATTAAGTCCGTCGTTTTAAAGACGGTGATTTTGATGTTGACGACCGTTCGCGTGAAGAAAGACGAAAAACCTTCGAAGACATTGAATTCACGGCATTGCTTTATGGGGATCAGTATTAGGGGTTACCCGCCAAAGTCATTTCCAAGCGATTCCAAGCATTGGCAATGATTCAAAAGTAAGGAACTTTGGTTCCTTACGAGTTGAAGCTAAGGGATGTTGTGCGTCATTTTTCGCCTGTGAACAACTGCTTCAGCGACAAAATATGGAAGGGATTTCTTCATCGTATTGTAACGGTTGATGAAAAATGGATTCATTGCAGCAATCCTAAGAAAAGAAAGCCATGGGGGCTGCTCGGCCAGCCCCATTCTAAGTCGTCGCCTCGGCCGCATATTCACGCTGCGAAGGTTATTCTCTGTATTTGGTGAGACCAAATCGGTGTTGTTTATTACGAGCTGTTGAAACCAAGAAAACCTACCACTGTGGATTGGTCTTAATTTAATGCGATACGCGGAGAGCCACAAAAAAGTGATTCTTTAGCATGGCAACCTTCGGCCTTACGTGGCCAAGTCCGTTAAACCTACCTGGAAACGCTGGAAAGGGAAGTCTTACCCCATGCGCCATATTCTCCAGATATTGTGCCGTCCGATTATTACTTGTTTTGTTTGATGGTCCGGCTGACCAGCAGTTCCACTTATATGACGACATCAAAGTGCAGCTACATTCCCGGATAGCCTCAAAAGATGAATAGTTCCGCCGTGGCTAGATAGATGGAAAAATGTAGCAGGTAGTGATGGACAACACTTTCAATGAATCATGATTTCATAATAAAGTTGAATTTTTATAAAAAAAAAAAAAAACTGGCGAGAACTGAATCGCCCTCCTAATATTATATTCCATAAAAAAAAAAACAAAATGATAAAATTTCTGGGCAGGGAACTTCAGAAAGATCTTATTCTGTTTCATTTGGTGTGCTTTAGTTCGGAGTTTTTATTCTTAATTTACACTGGGTTTTCTTACTACTAATAAGACCCTTTTCATCTGTCAGTCAGTCAGTTGTTTTCTCCTTATATTAATGCTTTCTTGAACTTGAATTTCTCTTCATTATTTTTCCGAGTGTACGACTAAAACAATACATTATGATATTTTATTATAACTAATGCATTATTTATGTTTAAACATGAAAATGATAATTAAGTCTACTTGTCGTATCTAACAAATAATATCTTAACAAGATCTCATTGTTGTTCTTGTCGTTGTTGTTTTGTGAAAAACCAACACACGAACTAAACCACGGCGCAGCTCACTTCACTTCCATTGACTCCGGGAACAGAGTCAGTAAGTACGATATTAAACCAAAATCTAACCAAATCTACTAGAGACGAAAGCAGAGAAAAAGCATATTTTGAAAGATTTCGGTTATTGTACAAATAAAACGTGCCTTTGAGACGACAATCTTGACTTAACAAAAAATCTCTCATTTTTTTTTGTTTTGAATGTTGTACCCTCAAAACTTTTCGAGATAAAAAATTGCAGTAGCAACATTTTATGTTATTGTTGTTGTTATTGCCGTTGCTGTTGCTGTTGCCATAATGTTATACTCGTATTTGAATACACAAACTTTATTTATTGTTGATTTGAGGCAGCAGCAAGATTTTCCTGTTCGTTCGAGTTTTTGATTGGTATCAAAAATTTGTTCAATTTTAAGATTAGAGTTCAGGCGAAATCTTTACTTTGTTTTCCATCGATTTGTAAGTAACTACAGTAGCAATCAGTATTGACCTTAAGGGGTCTTCTAAACATCGAAATTTAGTTGATTTTCTAAGCTAATTCATCAGGTTGGTTAGCAGAGCATATAATTTTCATTAAAAATTCAAAGAGAGCTATAAGTATGCAAATAATATAACGAAATTGCAATCGTTTGTGGTATGGAAAACAACAGAAATGCTTTTTAATTAGGAAATAAGTAAATCAAAAAGGGTAACCAATGATCTAAAATGATTGAATTTCAGTCAAAATGACGATATCACCACAATTTTACATTGCCTAAGCAAAGACATACAAGTAGCAATGCAAAGGATAGCGCCAGTTAGACTAACTATGGCCAACTAAAAAGTGGGAAAAAGCAACACCAACTGTATGGTAATATTCCGGATACATCTAAGGCAAAGTAAACTGATGTTGTCTATAAATTTAAGTCATTTTCACATTAGAACCACATTAACTCCAGCTCTAAGTGTTTACTAATTTGCTAACAGATATTTGTCGGACGGATGTTGACTTCCAATTGTGGATGAGTAGAACTGCGAATATTTAAAGAATTTTCCAAATAGAACGGGTCAGTGTTGGCAGTCTATGGCAACCATTTTGTTTTGCTGATACGTGTCAAATCTCTTGTTCATTGCACACACTCACTGATGACAAAGTTATACAACAACAACAATTGTCTAATTTTACTTGGATCTCGCTTTGAAAGCCTTACTTACGGTGTGTCATCACACATGGGACTGTCTTTTGAACGTGTTTGTGACAGCCAGCGGCCCTTTGGGGAACTTACTCCCGGAAGGATTAGTCGAAGCACCTTTAGAAAGGAAGCATATCCCCTTTTCTCAGGGCTTGCTTCCTCTCTCAGCCAAAGTACCTTTGAAGTCACTGGTATGAAGTGAGCTTCCTCCTGTTTAGGAGTGGAGCCTGTCTATACACCTCAAACTAATCGACGAAGAACAATGTTTTCCTAGTTCCCGCATTACCTTCAAGAGACCCTGAAGCAACGCAAGATCACTAAAAACACGTGTTCGTGTTCTTTCTTCTTGCGACAGCAAGCGCCCCTTTGGGGTACCCAAACTAATCCCGAAAGGATTAGTCGAACTACCAGAGATTAGAAATAGGTCCCGTGGAAAACTTCCTCAGGGCCCGCTCCCTCTCTCGGCCAATGTACCGTTGTAGTCGCTTGCTATGAAGTGAGCTATCTCCAGGGTAGGAGTTGAGGTAATCTAGGAAGACCTCGGATAGACATGAACAGCGCTTTCCAAGCTTCCGCCTTCCTTCAGCTACGCAACCTGAAGCAACGCAAAAGCACTGAAAACACTTGTTCGGGCAACCACAACCAGCACGATGCTCCCACAAGGAGTCCAACACCATTGACCAGGAAGGTACAATGTTCCTTGGGCCCCTGGTCACCCGTGTCTGGGTTTCGCAGACAAGCTACTCCAGTTTTGCTTTATCATACCTCGCATGAAACTGGTAATCCATAATCTACGGCATAGATTTTTAATGTCCGAGGAGAGAATATCAACTCAGCAAAGCTTGCCATGCTCCAATCATAGTCTATTAACCAGATATCTCTGGTCGTACAACTATTAAAAACGGAAAAGATAAATCTTCTGATATCTCCCGACGGCTTCTCTATAACCGCACCTGTTGCCAGGCTGTGTCTTGTTTAACTATGACTCTCCCCTTTACTTGGTTTTCGAAAAACGAGTTCGAAGATCAGTTTGATGTCATATTATAGGTGAATCCCAAGACATAATCCACCTGTTCCTAGGGCGCCTGGCACAAGGCCACACTGCTTTATTTTTGTACGCAAGCATCATCCTTTGCTTGCTTAATTACAGGATCGGGTAGAGAGGCTTGCGTTTTATGGGTAAGCGGTACAAAGCATCCTAGGAAACACCCGCCTACCCACAAAAAGGGTCCTACACCACGATCAGGCAAGAACAAATAGTTCTTGGGGCCCCTGATCTCTCGTGCTACAAGAAAATAAAAATCTTCAGACAAAAACTGCTCCAGTTTCGCTATATCATACCTCGCATGGAACTGGTTGTCGATCATACACGCTTGCACGAAACACAGACTTGCACCTGCAACAGATTGCAGCTACACGCCTTTGTACTATGCAAGCACATACAGGAACGGGAACAGAAGAAACGAAGAGAAGAGGGATGCTGTTACAACACACATTCACATGCATCGTACATTGTACAGTACACATGGCAGCCCGTCTTCGGAACAGAGCCCCTAACACCAATCAAGATATGAACAACATACCCCAGCGCTCTCTCTACACGTCCGCCTAGCAAACAACTTGCCTGCAAAGTAGCGTACTTCAGCCAATCTGTTCTCTGAGGATATCGTGTCCGTCACCTCCCAATTATCTCCAACCCTCATAATCCCTAATGCGTCCAAATTCATAATATCGTCATATTGATGACGGTCGCACAAAACATGCTTCCAATCCTCTTCTGATGCCCACAGTCACAAATACTACTCTCAGCCAAACCATTTTTGTACAGGAACTCGTTCAAAGAACCAGTCAAAGTTATACAATTGTCTAACACGTGCAGGTAATAAAAATTTACTATCAAAATGTTTGTTAGTTCAGCTGATGCTCGCATTGTACTACCAAATCGGCCGAGAACATCGCCGCTGTACGTGAAAGGGTGCAGGAGAATTCCTCAGCATACATAAGAACTTGGACTTTTGCAGAATTCAAGTAGGAGAATTTTATGTCGGGACTTAGGCTTTTGAAACCGCTTAATGGATTTTCAAAGCGCTGTTTGTTTGCTCGCCAGACTTCGGAGCATTTAAAAGAAGAGTCCAACTTTGCTCGAAAAATCATTTTTAGCGACGAGAGACGTCTGTGGATGAAATGCTGTGTTATCAAACAAAATTGCCTTATATGGGCAACGCTAATTCACACAATGTATAATACAGGGTGGCGCAATAGAGTCCAGACTTGACGCCTCTTGACTTTTTTTTGTGTGGATACCTCAAACACAAAGTCTACAGTAATAATCCAAGAAACATCGTTCAGCTTAAGGAGAATATCCGTGGTGAAATGGCAGCCATTACACCAGTATTACTGAAGAAAGTTTTCAATAATTTTCGTTTGCGGTTACAGGAATGCCGTCGTAGAGAGGGTCACCATTTAGATGATGTTGTTTTTAATAAATAAACTGCATTTATTACTCTACAATGCCTTAGATTTATTTTAACCATACCTTTTGTGTTTATTTCTTAATCTATTTTTTAAATATGCACGTTCTCGTGGAGACATGATCCGTATTTTTTCGAAATCAACGTAAGTGAGGCCAGATTTGGGGATTTTTACAAATCAATAATATCAAAATTCTTTTGGCACAATGATATGTACGTGGACGACTAGTGGTTCTAGCAGGACAACTTGTGGTTCCAGCAGGGACGACGCTAAATATCACATAGCGATCACCATAATTAAAATTTCGTACAAACGGTTTGACATTATAGTTATGAAGTGGCCATCATATCGCGCGATTTAATCCTGCTAGCCTTTTTCATGTGAGGTTTTCTGAAATCGTTCTATGACAATAAAACGCAATTAACCAATGCCCTCAAAAATAACCTTACCCAGGTTAGTTTTGCAAGTTTTGCAGTATCCATGCAGTGGAGTCATTGAAAATTTGACCTCTCGGACCTGTGCCAATGAGCAAAGCCCCTGCGGACATTTCAATGATGTTACATTCCATAAAGAGTGCCATAAATAGGCTCTTCTATAAAAAAAATAACTTCACTAATACCTCGCACACAGTTCGGTTGGTCCTTTTTGAACATCAGACCCTTTGTAGAATTTCAAAGGCATCCCTCTATCTCCGACTTTCAGACAAATATTCACAGGTTATGCCATCTAGTGATTGCTAAACTGACTAGCAACATAACTGACTAGTTTGAGTAACATAAATTACATATTAACACCGATATCTCTTAAGTAACTGGTTACTAAATTCGTTACTTAAATTTTGACTAGGGCTAAGAAATATATTTTAATGCAAGCCTGACGTTTACTATGTTATAATGAATTTAGTGCAATTGAATAAAAGATTTCAATATATAAATATATGGCTTAAATTATGTAATTTGTTTGGAAGGTAACAGAAATTAAGGGATTAACAGGATAACTTTTAATGCAATTGACAGAAAATGAGGTTACTGCGATTAACCTGAGGCTGCGAATTAGAGTTCGAAAAGGGCAAAATATATTTAAAAAAAAAAGTGGGTCAATTTATATGGGATGTATCGTATCCGAGTTGACGTTGCAATACAGCCCATTTCGATTCTCAATTTTTACTTTAGCAAACTCTTAAAATGTGTCATATTTAAGTAAATTTAGTGCGATTGAATTAAAGACATGATCCTAAGAAGAGTGTTAAAATGGCAAAAGCTACGTTCAAGTTGAAGAGTGCATTGTCACAAATATGTTCTTAATTTACATATTTGGGCATAACATAAAAGTAATCCGTTACTTAGCGAATCATACACTGCGACCTCTACTCAACGTATGCGAAAACACAGCGTTAATTTTCTCTAAAGTCAAAGAAATAACTTAGTGATTCGAGGCGTAAATATACTATATTTGATCCACAACTTCTTTTAGTGATATGGATGGTCTGATTTTTTTCAGGGATTAAAGTACTGGGAGCTAAGAAGATACCTTAACAGTGCTGAATTTAGTTATAGGACCAAATTAAATATTGAAATAGAATTTTTGCAAATAATAACATTAAATGTCATTACAATGTTATGACGATATGCTATGTTATAAATTATATGTTATTAAAATTAATAAAAAAAAAAGTGATGCTTTTACAATTTGCTGTTTTATATTGGAAAAAATTCGTTCCTAAAACACAAATAAAAGTTGGAGGATCATGTATATATTTCTACAAACACCAGTTATCGTGACCTAAAAAGTCTTAAAATATATTTGACCAAAAGATTTTTAGTACTTTTAGCAGGTTTCCTTCTGGTCGTTACATTTTTGGCGGTATCAAATGATATACACACGTACTTGTATTCAAAGGAATTAAGGCAGAATTTTGAAAAACCAATACAATTGGTTAGAATGGCATAAGATTAACTATAGGGTGTTCCAACAAGAACGCAAGATTTAAATTTTAACTAAAACATAGACATTTAAAAAAAAATAATCGTGAAACTTTATTATATCGTAAAGTAGACAGAATGAGGTTATGTATGGAACAACACATCGGGCACATGGCCGACGCGGCTTTGCTGCCACACACGCGATCTTTTAATGAAATTTTCAATGACCGTTTTGCATTAATGCAGCGGTATTTCACTAATGCAGCGTCCAATTTCCTCCTTTAAGACTTGAGTCGTCGTCGGCTTATTCGCGTAAACCATCGACTTCAAAAAAACCCAAAGAAAAAAGTCTAATGGTGTTAAATTGCACGATCTAGTCGGCCAATTCTGGTCTCCAAAACGCGAAATAACACGACCGGGAAATGACTGATGCAGCAATTGAATTGTTTCTCTGGCTGTATGACTTGTGGCGCCGTCCTGTTGAAACCACATGCCCTCCACATTCATTTCTTCAAATCCAGGCACGACAAAACTGGTTATCATTTCACGATACCGAACACCATTGACTGTTTGCGCTTGACATGCCTCATTTTAATAAAAAAAAAGGTTCAATGATTCCTCCAGCCCAAAATCCAGACCACACAGTGACACGTTGAGGATGCATTTGCTTCTCGTGAATCACTCTAAGATTTTCCTCACCCCAATTGCGACAATTCTGCCTATTGCCGAAGCCAACAAGATGGAAATGGGCTTCGTCACTGAAGATGATTTTATCGGAAAATCAGCATTTTCATGTTGTCTCTCCAATACCCTATTAACGAACTTCCTTCGCTGTCCATGGTCAGCTGACTTCAGTTCCTGAGTCAATTGAACTTTGTATGCATGAAGATGCAAATCTTTTGTCAAAATTCCCTGCATAGTGGATTTGGAGACACCAATTTGCTGAGCTCCTCGGTGTCGAATTGAGGTGGATGGAGTTTGAGCGACATCATCACGTACAGCTGCGACATTTTCGGTCGATCGACCTGGTCGAAAGCGCGTTGTTGTCTTTACATCACTAACAGACCCAGTTTTGGCAAGCTTATCCACTAATGTCTTTACAGTTGACTTTTTTGGAGCATTATTGTGACCCCAAATTGATCGCAATTTGCGAACTGTAGCCGCAAAACTTTCACCATTTTGGTAAATCAATTTCACAATGAGAATGCGTTGTTCATTTGTGTATCGCTCCATTTTTGCTAACCTCGTACTTTCTACTAGCAAACAATAACAATTGTTCAAATGTCAAACAATGACACTTCGAATGGCGCCAAATTTAAATCTTGCGTTCTTGTTGCGACACCCTTTAGAAACTTACAACGTATTTATGCTATCAAACTATTTCGTAGAAATTATAAAGTATTTCTCTAACAAGAGGGAGTTATCTTGGGTCTTCGACATTTTATGCCAATTCTGTACGCTCAATTAATAAATAGTGCACACCCAACACTGCTATTCAACGAAATAAAAGTTTTGCTACACACTGAAATCGAAAATTATCACCTCACACCTATCGAAAATTATTATAGGCAATTTGGCGTAATGATATTTTGATTAAAATCACGTACAAATTGTAATAATTTGTTTTCACGCTTATGCATACAATTACCAGAAAAGGGGGGTAATAAATTACAATAACAACATCACAGAAAGAACAATGCTGATTCTTGAAAAGAAAAACGAAAAGACATCCCAAACAATATACTACAATACAGGCAACAATATCATCCAACTTTTATCGTCGGTTGTCTCTCATCTTACAGACGCCTTCAGTGCGGGTATCCTGTGTTATGCATGGATTCAAGTACGTACTATTGCCAATAAGAGCAATCAACACCTGTCGATCGGTTTCAGTGATCATGCAAGAAACAAAATAAGAACAGCACTGCTGCAAAACCATCAGCAACATAATTCAATGCAACGCTTTTAGTATACGATATGCAACACAAAAGGAATAAAATATTTAGAGAATAAGTAGAGCGCTTACGATTGTAATGCATTTCCTCGAGAGAGCAAGAACGATGATATGCTATGTAGACAATATATATGGAGATGCATCTGCAGATACGTTCAAATCTCATGGCTAAGCTTGGACGAAGTCAAGTTAAGTCACGTGAGGTATGATAAATTTTCGTTTGGGTGACCAGATTTTGTTTAGCGAGAACCTATTACCTATTTTGTGCTGAATACGTGGAGAAAGACGAAATTCAAGACAGATTCGAACATGGGCGGAAACGTAGATATGCTATCGTGTCTAAATAATTGAGTTTTAAAAAATTGGTCAATATGTATGGGAAGTACCCAAGAATATACGGGACAAGTGGGTGACTCGTGCGGGAGAAACCAGAATTGGCGTGATTAAAAAGGTGATTTTATTTTCAAATTTCACCAAGCATTATAGAGTAATACTATGAACAAAAAACTTAAATTACTGCAATTTGTGAATTAAGATTTACAGGGGCAAAATTACATTTCAGAAAGTCATTCGAATTGTATAGACAAGCAATACGAGTACAGCCCTTTATCGTTCTCAGAACTACGTTTGATTTAGCAAAATTCAGTGCAACTGCTTCAAAGACATGAGTATAAAAATATGGGGTTACATTGGTAATTTGCTTGAAGAAGAAGAAGAAATAAAGGGTGTCCCAACAAGAACGCAATATTTAAATTTGCAGCCATTCGAAGTGTCATTGTTTGACATTTGAACAAATGTTATTGTTTGCTAGTAGAAGGTACGAGGTTAGAAAAAATGGAGCGCTACACGAATGAACAACGCATTCTCATTGTGAAATTGTTTTACCAAAATGGTGAAAGTTTTGCGGCTACAGTTCGCAAATTGCGATCAATTTGGGGTCACAATAACGCTCCAAAAGAGTCAACTGTAAAGAGATTAATGGATAAATTTGCCAAAACTGGATCTGTTAGTGATGTAAAGACAACGACGCGTCTTCGACCTGGTCGAACGACCGAAAATGTCGCAGCTGTACGTGATGATGTCGTTCAAACTCCATCCACCTCAATTCGATACCGAGCTCAGCAAATTGGTGTCTCCAAATCCACTATGCAGCGAATTTTGGCGAAAGATTTGCATCTTCATGCATACAAAGTTTAATTGACTCAGGAACTGAAGCTAGCTGACCATGGACAGCAAAGGGAGTTCGTTAATTGGGTATTGGAGAGACAACATGAAAATGCCGATTTTGCCGATTAAATCATCTTCAGTGACCAGGCCCATTTTTATCTTGGTGGCTTCGTCAATAGGCAGAATTGTCACATTTGGGTGAGAAAAATCCTTGAGTGATTCACGAGAAGCAAATGCATCCTCAACGTGTCACTGTGTGGTGTGGATTTTGGGCTGGAGGAATCATTGGATCTTTTTTTTATGAAAATGAGGCATGTCAAGCGTGTTCAATGGTGTTCGGTATCGTGAAATGATAACCCGTTTTTTCGTGCCTAGAATTGAAGAAATGAATGTGGAGGGCATGTGGTTTCAACATAACTTCGCCACATGGCAGACAGCCAGAAAAACAATTCAATTGTTGCATCAGTCATTTCCCGGTCGTGTTATTTCGCGTTTTGGAGACCAGAATTGTCCTACTAAATCTTGCGATTTAACACCATTAGGCTTTTTTTTAGGTTTTTTTGAAGTCGATGGTTTACGCAAATAAGCAGACGACGACTCAAGTCTTAAAAGAGGGAATTGGACGCTGCATTAATGAAATACCGCAGCATTTATGTAAAATGGTCATTGAAATTTTCATAAAAAGATCGCGTGTGTACCAGCAAAGCCACGGCGGCCATCTGCCCGATGTGTTGTTGCACACATAACCCCATTCTGTCTACTTTACGATATAATAAAGTTTCACAACTTTTAATATCTGTGTTTTATTTAAAATTTAAATCCTGCGTTCTTGTTGGTACACCCTTTAGAAGCGTGGTTACTTTATCGGTTTTCACGGAACATAATAAATCAATATAACGAAGAAAAAATTTACGTTGCTGTTGCCTACGAATTAGGAGCTACAGGAAAATTTGGCTAAAATATTCTTAGTACGCTTCCTTCTGGTTGCTACATTTTTGGCCGCATTCAAAGGAAAGAAGGCAAAAAGTAAGACCAGTTTTCTATACAAATTTTGTGAGTACATTGAAACTTAGAAAAAATTTTCTCCTAAAGACTGGTGCCATGCAGATTTTTTGTAGTGAAACTTTATATAAGAAAAACGGTCGGAAAATTTGAAGCTAAGTTTTTCCACCAAATAGCAGAATGTTTTTCTCGTGGAAAATTGTTTTAGGTGGCAACGCCAATTTTTTTTTTTGTTTCCAACACTGAAATCGAAAGAACTTTCTATTACTTCGTAATATGTTCGAAAATACATTTGTAAACATGTGAAAAAATAGTAACATTTAATAAAAAAGAATACAATTTTACAATTTTCCAAATACAGGAATATTTCAAAGAAGTTGTGATAAATTTCGTTTACGAAATGGATTTTCTGCTGCAAATACGTTTAGCAAAACGCTTCCAATGAAAAGACTTCATTTGAAAAAAAAAATGTTTACAAGTGGCATAAACAGTTCAACAACAACACACCCGAGACTTGGCACTGAGAAACTATACCGTAAGCAGTCATTGATTGATGACATTGGCACTACAAAAGCATCAATCAGCTCCATTCCCAAATTTATCTTGGACCTCAAATGCATCAAATCTCGATTGAGACCACAAACAATAGTTTGTTTGTTTTCGATACAACTGCTTGAAAGACATAAATCTAAGAATATAGGTTTAAATCAGACCTTTGTATAGGAGTTTTCAGAAGGGGTGTAGCTATTTGGTCGATTGTTCTATAACTTTACAAAAAATTCTCAATCAAATACTTCTACTAATAAGTAATTATAGAGAAAAAGTTAAATTTCTGCAAATTTCTACTGAATTCGTCTCGTATCTCCCAGAAGAATTGTAGCAATTCATTAGTTTTCGTTATCAGACACTGTACAAAATGTTGTAAAATTTAGTGCAACTGAGCAAAATATATGAAAATTTTCCGGTTTAGCTTGCTGCAGACTGCGAAAGAGAAGAGGCAGGGAAAATTGAATTTCGAAAATTAATTTTTATGATTAGGAGGGGGTCGTTAAAGCCCATTTACGATCCTCGGATAAAATAGTTAAAAAGTATCCTCTGGTAAACTAGGTTGAGAAAAGTTCTAAGAAGTACATATATATATATGTACATGTATATATATATGTAAATATATATGTATACATCTAATATGATTTTCGAAATTATTTTTTTTTGTTTATAAATAATATAATAAATAAATAATAATAATGTATCGGGTGATTTTTTAAGATTTAAGTTTTTCAGGTTGCCAGCACTGGTTGGTAATGGCGTCCAAACGTCATCTGTCAAAGTGAAAAGTGTACAGTATACTCTGCCATTTCATCATGGAAAGACTAACAAACGAGCAACGATTGCAAATCGTTAAAATTTATTATCAAAATTCGTGCTCTGTGACAAATGTGCATCGTTTGATATGACCATTTTATGGTCGTCATAATCGACCTGCTGAATCAACAATTCGTGCTTTTATCTCCAAATTTCTCACCAAATTTACTTTGTTGGACATAAAACCATCGACTCGCATGCGTAGAGTGCGTACCGAAGAAAATATTGCAGCCGTAGCGACCAGTGTTAATGACGTTCTCAGCGATTGGCCATGTGCTACTCAACCACAAGGAATATTTTACACGTCGATTTGGGTTTGAAAGCCTATAAAATTCAACTCACACAGGAATTAAAGCCGAATGACCTAACACAACGTCTAATTTTTGGTGAATGGGTCTTACAAAAGCTCAAAGATGAGGCTCATTTTTTCTGAACGGATACGTAAATAAGCAAAACTGTCGCATCTGGAGTGATAAACAGAAACATGCCATACATGAATTACCGATGCATACCGAAAAAACGACAGTCTGCTGCAGTTTATGGCTTGATGGGATCATCGATCCATTTTCTTCTAAGACGACCGTCAACGGCGAACGATATCGAGCCATGATACGCGACTTTTACTTTTTTTTTTTTTTTGCCCCAATTGGCTGAGTTGAACTTGGTTAATATGTGGTTTCATCAGGACGATGCAACATGCCACGCTGCTCGTGAAACAATGGATATGTTGAGGGATGAATTTGGTGAGCAGCTTATCTGTCGATTTGGCCCTGTGAGTTGGCCCCCAAGATCTTGCGATTTAACGCCTCTTGATTATTTCTTGTGGGGTTCTGTCAAGTCGATGGTCTCTGTGGTAAAAAGCCGAACACTATTGAAGTCTTACAGGATAACATAACATGCGTTATTCCTGGAATACAGGACGAAATGCTCGAATAAGTAACGAAAAATTGGACCTTCCGGATAGGCATTTTGAGATGGAGAAGCGGACAACATTTACATGAAATTATCTTTACAAATTAAATATCAAAGACCAATTTATCGATTGCAATAAAAAAATGTTAATATATGATGCAAATTTGAGTGTTTTATTTGATTTTTAGAAAAACTACGATTAAAAAATCACCCAATAAATATACATATATTCCTATGTTGTCGATTCTGTCCATAGTGTTTACAATGTATTGCTAGATCTGGCTTCCGATATTCTCTTATTTGTTTCCAATACTGAATCAAGACTTCGAGCAAATGATATGTTTTGAATTCATGTGACACTATGGCCACTTCAACACCATTTTCGTTGCATACCAGCAAGTGTAACCCGACTTTAAACTGCACACTTGCTCAAAATGTGGTCACTCCACAAATTATTCTACATGATATGTTGAAAGGCAATTAAAGTAAAACAACTCAAATCAAAGAACATCATCATAAGAGTCTACCAAAAAGAAACCTAAAGCCAACTGACTTTGTATTCTTTACTACAACCCGATTTGCAAGATGCAACTCAATAAGTGTCGGATACTCAACTAAGATTCGTTGAGATTTATAAATAATTTTACTACAATCGCAGCCGCCTGCGCTGCATAATTCACGTTCTGGAGAATTGAGTAATTGAACATGGTAAGAATTACACAGATTAGAGCAGTAACATATCATCAGGTACGTTTTGGCCAATTGCTTTATATTACAAAATCAGTTTATTAGACATGCATTAGCATTACACAATCCATGATTACAATAATATTTTGTGGAATTTATTGCAAACAAAGACATTTCATAAAAGTTAGCTTAAAATTACATAGCGAGTCAAGTTTGGGGGAAAGAGATTTGACTAACTGTTAGGTGATTACATGTTCAATATTAAGTTTTTTTTTTGCAATTTCGGCAATATAAATAAATATAAATAAATGCTTGGTTTTAACTCTGATTAGGAAAAATTGAGCTTTAAAGTCAGTTGTCAACAGGTGCATTCAGATTTCAAAGAGAAGCGTATTATTTGTATGACTTTGTTCTATGATTAACAAGTCTACGGTGATTTTATCGTCATATTTTTTTTTTTTATTATAGTTAAGCCTTATTTCAATAAAATATATTAAATTTTCGTTTAAATATTTCTATTGTAAGTATTAAAAAAAAATTTTTTGTGAGAAGTTCAGAAAGCGCAAAAAATAAAATATTTTCTGTTTTCAAGTAGAGTTAAAGCTATTTATTCCGGATAGTTCCGATGTAAATCTATATTTTGGTTAATCTTTCAAATATTCGCTTTAAGGTAAATCAAAAACATCTTGCGCATTTTGGCGACTACCATACATTTTTTTCACTTTTCCAGTATGACTCTTTCGAGAAAGGGCATTTTTGAAGAATGGATAAAACTCCCAAAATACATCGCAATGACGCCTCATTGGCATTAATAATGGTTAGATATGGTCTTCAAGATATACCAGAAGACGTGAAAAGAAATCTTAAGGCAAACATAAATATTATTTGTTTTAAGTTAGCCGAAAAATGGATAAAAAATGGAAGACATCGTGACCGTTTCTTAACATCAAATTCAATTTGGCTTGATGAACCGTATATATTGCCTAAAAGTGTACAACCGAAAAGTTGTAAAAAAACTGGGAGAAAACCGAAAAACTTTGAAGACTGTAGTGAAAAATCGAAAAAAATAATGATTCAAAACCTTTTAGATTCCACTGACCATCGAGAAGTTATTAAAGCTAGTGAGCAAGTGTTTCGCAAAATGGGAAAGCGAGATTCAGTCAAGTCTTGTGAAAGATCTATCGGAAGTTTCATCCAGTAAAGGTACGGAACTAAAAAATATATGCAAGAGATTTAGCTCTGAGCCTTTAGGGAGCCTTTCTCCCGATGAAGCCTTATTTATCTTTAATGGTTGATGCTAATTTGTCGAAACATCAATACGATGTTATTCGGATAAAACTCAACACAAAATGCAAAAACTTTTTGCCCTCCTACACTAATGTTCAAAAAGCTAAGAAAAAAGATGTTATCCAGCTGAAACAGAAATCACTGAGATGCATGCAAAAAACTCACTCCAGTCATTAGTGAATCATACCATTGAAAGGCTTTGTTTGGCTCTAAAAGAAGTTTTACTCGGTATTGATGAACTGAGGATGAACTTTCATGGAAGAAGAATCTATGAACGATGCATATTAAATTGACTAAATTAAAATCTTTATGTGTATTTATGTGCTTTATCTGTATAATAATGTAATAAAGCAAAAACAAGTGAATACAACAATTACTATTGAATATTTAATAAAAATATTACAATTATTTTAATACTAAAAATGTCTACATCCGACTCCTTACATAAAAACTCACCTAATAATTTTATTATATGATTAATTAGTTGCATTCAACGTAAATATTAGTACATATATAACTACAAATAATCTCAGAGCATGTATTTAAGAAACCAATCTTTTATCTTAAAAACATATTTTTTGTTGACAGTGTGACCTATTTACTTTTTGCGTTATTTTACTAAAAAAAAACTTTTTTCTAAAAAAAGGTGATTTTTTGGCATAAATTTGAACCCATTTTTTGTTTAATACATAAGTGAGAAGTGAACCCCTACGCAATTTATTAATTTTGTCCCGTTATAATTGTGATCTACCACACTGTGCACCATGGCGAACAGGCGAGGATCAACACTGGGCTCTTGTTTCTTATGGGCCTTGGAGATCTGGACGGTATAGATATTGTCCGACTTAAGAGCTTCTTGAGGCGCTCAGGATAGTGCAACGAGGGAAACTAGGCACATCCACATCTCCAGGTTTCGTGGTATTACACGAAACAGTATAGACCAGCCTAAGTGAGTCTATCTATTCAGACTGCCACACTGACATAACCTAACCTAGGTAATTACATGTTCAGTGCTAGGTTATTTTAACAATTTCGGCAATATAAATAAATAGCGAAACTGTATTTCTGTATTTTCAGTTTCAATACTCAATTTTTACTCAATTCAATATATATAGGGTGGCGCATAAGTACTCGTAGCGTTAAGATTTGATCAGTGAAAACATTTGTTGTTTAAGTCTTTTTTCGTCTCTTTACAGAATTAACTAAATAATACTTGGAAAATTTATGATGAAAAGGCTAAGTACAGAACAAAGGACCAAAGTTGCCCAATTTTACTTTGAAAGTCAGCATTCGATTATTCAGACACAAAGATCATATCGAAATTTCCTTCCAACAATTTACCGACTGGTTCAGCGTTTTGGGCAACAAGGGGCTGTCTGCGGTCTTCCCCGTGATGGAAGAGCTCGTGCAATTCGAAATGAAGTGACCATTGCTCGAGTGCAAGCAAGTATTGAGGAAAACCCCGAAACTTCCACCAGGCGACGTTCTCAGCAGTTAGGGATGTCTAGGCGGTCTTTGCAAAGAATTTTACATATGTTACATCTTGCAATTGGTTCACGAGTTAAAACCAAAATAATGCGCAAGAACGCATTCAATATAGTCGCCGTTTTCAAGAATTGTGGCTAGAAAAGAACGAGTTTATTCACAAATGAGCGGTGAGGCTAAATGGTCACGTGAATAAACAAAATTGCAGAATATGGGGCACTGAAAATCCAAGAATAATTGTTGAAGATCAAATTCACCCTCTTACTTTTGGCAATCGAATAATATCACGTTTTTCTGACTTTAAGTGGCCACCACGTTCGCCTGATTTAACGGCTCCCGATTTTTTTTTTTTTTTTTTTTCTTTTGGGCTGCCTAAAGGGTAAGGTATGTATATGCCAATAAGCCAAGAATCATCCAAAAACTTAAGGCCAATATCCGAGAAGAAATGGGGCCATTGGGATCAGAAATTCTAAGGAAAGTTATGGGAAATGCTTTGGAAAGAGCACGTCAGGTAGGAGCAAACAATGGGTACCATTTGAAAGATATTATCTATAAAACATAAAGTGAACATATTTCCAAACTATATTCTAAATTTTAATAAATGCCAAGGTTAAATAAAAGCAGAAAGAAAAAAGTTATACATTGAATAAATCTTAACGTTACTTATGCGCCACCCTTTATATGAAATGCTCTCAGAACATTTGCCTTTTACGCAAAATTAATCGTCATAGAGTAGTAACATTTACCTCAAATAGCTTTAATCTGGTAATGTGTCCGATTATATTATTATACTTAATCGAAGAGTTCCATCAAAAAACTTGCACTATTGAAGACATCAGGGCACTTCTTTGATACATGGAAAAGTTTTTCTTTATCCTTTTAACTCATTCAAACTGAGGTCTGCCGCTTATTATTTCTTAAGAAAATAATATGGAAAAGGAAAATAGAATGGAATGGAGTTATGAAAAAATGCATATATACGAGTATTTTGATAAAGCAAATAGAATTAACTATGAGCAATAAGTTTGACACAGGGTACTGCATTAAGAAAGCAAATATTACAGAAGTACCACTCTATTGGAATGATTTACATATACTTTTATGTAATGTCCATCTGACATTGACACAAAAATATGAGATGTTCCAGAAGAACAGTGGCGAATTACTAGGTTCTCACTAAATAAACTTACTTAAATGATGACTAAAACAAAAGTCCTTATCTATTATAGGATGCACGTGTTAAACAATCTCAAGCGCACTGGTTTTATGTACTCATTCTCCAATTAATTATATCAAGTATTGGCAGCGTTTCTGTTTTCATTTTTGAATGTTTGAGTCCAATCCCATAATCCAATAATGCAACCAAAGCTGTCACTTCATTCTGACGTGCTTGACAACGTCTATGGAATTGTGGAATATACCTGAATGCGAGGTGTTATCAAAAAATAACCGTTATTTTCATTTTTTTCAAAAAGTATTTATTTATTCATCAATAACTATCTTGTCCCCTCCAAAGTAATTTCCCTCAGATTTTTTCGAATAGTACAAAAATCGAAGAGCACACCAAAACACGACTAACCTTTCTATCTGTCAAAAACAAACTGACAATCCAAAATGGCTGATATTGTCAACATACATATACATATATAACAGACGTGTGTACCAACATAACAGAAAAAAATGCGAAAATCGAACAAACGTAACACACAAAATTTGAAAAAAACCGTATTTGAAAATACGGTTAACTTATAAAGGGTGTCCCAACAAGAACGCAAGATTTAAGTTTGGCGCCATTCAAAGTGTCATTGTTTGACATTTGAACAATTCTTGTTGTTTGCTAGTAGAAGGTACGAGGTTATCAAAAATGGAGCGCTACACGAATGAACAACGCATTCTCATTGTGAAATTGTTGTACCAAAATGGTGAAAGTTTTGCGGCTACAGTTCGCAATTTGGAGTCACAATAATGCTCCAAAAGAGTCAACTGTAAAGAGATTTAAGTATAAATTTGCCAAAACTGGGACTGTTACTGATGTAAAGACAACAAAGCGCCTTCGACCAGGACGATCGACCGAAAACTCCAATCTCAAACTCCATCCACTTCAATTCGATACCGAGCTCAGCAAATTGGTGTCTCCAAATCCACTATGCAGCGAAATTTGACGAAAGATTTGCATCTTCATGCAGACAAAGTTCAATTGACTCAGAAACTGAAGCCAGCTGACCATGGACAGCGACGGGAGTTCGTTAATTGGGTATTGGAGAGACAACATGAAGATGCTGATTTTGCCGATTTCCATTTTGATGGCTTCGTCAATAGGCAGAATTGTCGCATTTAGGGTGAGGAAAATCCTCGAGTGATTCACGAGAAGCAAATGCATCCTCAACCTGTCACTGTGCGGTGTGGATTTTGGGCTGGAGGAATCGTTGGACCATTGTTTTATGAAAATGAGGCATGTCAAGCGCAAACAGTCAATGGTGTTCTGTATCGTGAAATAACCAGTTTTTTCGTGCCTAGAATTGAAGAAATGAATGTGGAGGGCATGTGGTTTCAACAAAACGGCGCCACATGTCATGCAGCTACAGAAACAATCCAATTGGTGCATCAGTCATTTAAATCTTACGTTCTTGTTTGGACACCCTTTAGAATATATCTGAGCATTTTTCTCTCGACCGACTACAGCGCTATGTTTAGTATATGCGGCCATCGTTCCCAAGATCGCAGGTTCAACCCTCATGAAGCCAACTATATTATTATTTGAGCGGCGATCACATCGGTGTGTTTGACGAACCCTTTAAGCAGTCGAGTATTCGACAAGTCTGGTAAATGCTTCTTAAACTGTGACGTTCGGAATCGTCGTTAAACTGTGGGGGTCCCATTGAGTGACTTAAGGAAAAAATGTTATGAAATTTCATTAAGCAAGAAAGAAACTACTTCAGGCTTTTATTTAAATATTTTATCTTTTGGAACCAAGAAAGACTTCAAATCTGTACATTAATCCGTTCTGTTGTCGAAATGTAGAATTGCTTGTAAGCTCATTGAATGGCTTAAGCTCTCCTACATCCTATTCGTGGAACACAATTTAATTTATTGTTGTTATAGTAAAATGATACACAATCTCATAAAATTTATCATTAACAAATTTGTTTTTAGATGTGAACTCAAGCGACCTGACAAACAAAACAAAGACCTAGCGGACATTGAAATGAATGAAACAGGTGGTGTGTAAAGTATTTAGAAACTATTTTTTCTTGAAGGGTTCATATGCTCCATTAACTATGTAATATTACTGTATTCAAAAGTTCTAAAGTTCTAATTGCTATAACTCTACCGCATAGATTCGTCCAAATTTAAGCTATAGCCTCGATAATGTTGACTTTGGGGGTATCAATCTACGAGTACAGTGAGTTATTGGCACAGATTTACAACTTCAGAGAGCTCTTATGCGAAAGCCTATTAGAGTCAAATCGCACGACCAATTCAAGCCACCAGGACGCTCATGCAGAATGTCCATAGTGGCTTTCGCTGCGTAGTACGTAACGCCATCCACGTGTAAGGATGCATCGTCCACCTCCACTCGTATTTCGTTCAATTTGGGCATTCCCTTCCACCAATGAGGATTGTGTTCCATACTAGCATAATAAATTTGGTATCTTCTGACAGGAAGAAAGGGCTGACAGTTACAGTAGCTTGTTCCCAAAATTGTCGTCTCCTACTCCTAGACGGTCTATGTTAACTTGGCTATTCCAGGAGGGCGCCGGCAATCGCATTGTGATATGCTCAGTGTGGTAAGCACACCGTGGGTGAGACCTTCACGACAAGACTCACGTCAAACCCCCGTGGATTCCGTAGTTCTCACATTGCGAGTCATCTTCGAAGAAGTACGACCGAAAGGTGCCCGCAAAAAAACAATCAATTTTTGTGGTGGCTTTGCCAATTAGTGACCCTTCTGTAGGTTGGCGTCATCCCATATTGTTCAGTTTGGTCTATTTATATAGGCATTCATCCAAAGAATGCACTTCGCCGCTAAAGACGGTTTTTCTGCCAAAATCGGAGTCATCTTCCAAATATCCCAAAACCCCGTGAGGGAGAAAAAACATTATCTACGGACATTAACTTTAAGCTTCTGAATCAATTGGATCTTGTATGGGCGCAGGCATAAACCCTAAAGCTCGAGTCCTTCTGCATAGTCTGGAATCCCACCTAAATTTATAAAACCTAAATCTGTATCACCTAAATCTGTGTCAATGGTGGGTCCATGCAGACTTACAACAAACACTTCTGTACACTTTCACAGACAACTGTGATGTTCTTGTTCGATCTGGCGTTCTTTCAACATATGGGTGCTGGCTGATATTTACCGAACCGGACGTCTCGAATTTGACCACCAACCGTTTGAAGGGCCACCACATTTGCCGTAAATTGATAGTAACGAATACGAATTTTTTATCATTTACCTTTGATTTTATCAATCGTCTGACTTAACATGAAGATTTGACATTAATGACTGAATAATAAACCAGAGATTCGACGGATGACTTCAAAACGACCAACTGTCTGCCGTAGACTGCCGGCATGGTCCCGTCCTATTTGGAAAACCCGTTATATACGTAAAAGCTCATAAACTTCTTCTGACCTTTGACCACAACTATTTGTTCTCTATGTTTATGTTACATTTTTATTTATGACAAATTTAGAATTATTTAGAACATTTGCCAATTGACGGCTACACAAACCGGTTCGAACAGACATCTAAGTCTTGAAATTATTGCAGATTTCATGCAATTGCACAAATATGCAATTTCATACATATACATATACATTTATATATAAGTATAACGGCAAAATTTAATTCAAAATTGATTTATTGAAATTATTTTATAATCCACCTTATATGACCCCACATACGCATTTTGCCAATGCAACTCATGAGAGCCGCAACGAACTCACGTTATCAGCAACATTCCATGTGGCATGCTTTTGCCAGTAGTGGTTGTTGCATCGTGTTGGTAGCGGCAAAATTGTTTTGGCCAATAATGCGAAATTGCCCAAAAATAAAACTCATTATTCACTTAAACGTGCTTACCTACGCAGTCGTACATAAACTCGTATGCATTTAAGTATGTAACAGATAGCATTCGCACTCTTTGCGCGTGCGTAAATTGATTTCGTTTATGGTTTTTATTTTTCAAAAATAATTTGATATCAAGCATTTGTGCTGTTTTGGTCAAATGCAAATTTAACAGCTCAAGTAATTTGCGTTTGTGTTTTATGGCTCGTAATGATGTTCATGTTCCCTCTCATCCTCTATGCAGGATACATCATTTTTGGAATTAAAGTTACGCATTAAAATCGAATTTATAATGATTTCATAATGGATAATTTACGTATGAAATTAGGAAATAATTTTATGTATGAATCATTTGTGCAATTTTTACAAACATGTTTTACAAATCTGAATCAATGCCAGACTTCAGACTTTGAAGATACGAATATACAGGGTTGCCCATATTCGACGGACCCATGTTTTAAAAAAAAATCAAAGAAAAAAATAAAAATTTGGCGGTTGGCAATCTTATTCATTTAATTTGTTCCAAGTAGATTTGTTTACATCAATATTTGAATATGATATCTCTCAAATGGCCGCCTCTGGCGTTGATGGCATATTGTGCCCTTTTTGCAGCATTTTCCATCGTTTTCGCCAACATTTCGGCCGGAATAGCAGCTATTTCTTCACGAATGTTGTCCTTGAGCTCTTCTACGGTCCTTGGCTTGTTAACGTAAACCTTTGACTTCAAATGTCCCCACAAGAAGAAGTCAGCGGGCGTCAAATCGGGCGAACGCGGTGGCCAGTCCAAATCACCACTTTTCGACATCAAACGGCCCGGAAACAAATTCTTCAGAAAATCGATTGTTATGCGACTTGTGTGCGGTGGAGCGCCGTCTTGTTGAAACCAGAACTGCCTCATACGCTTTCGACGAATAATTGGCATCACAAAATTGGTCATCATGTCGCGATAACGCTCCTGGTTGATGGTTAACAGCATGGCCATTTTCGTTTTGGAAGAAAAACGGCCCAATGACTGTTTTCGCACTAACGCCGCACCAAACTGTGACTTTTTCGTCATGAAGAGGCAATTCTTGAATCTCCTGAGGATTTTCAGTGGCGTAAATAAGGCAATTTTGCTTATTTACGGTCCCATTCAATGTGAAATGGGCTTCATCGGACATGATAATTTTGTTCCAAAATTGCTCGTCATCATCGGCCATTTCGATGACCCGTTGGGCCCATTCCAATCGACGAGGCTTGTCCGCAGGCAACAATCTTTGCGTCAATTGAATTTTGCACGGGAACAAATGCAAATCAACGCGAATAATCCGTTGTAAAGTGGACCGAGCCATGCCCAACTGCTGAGAACGGCGTTTTTGGGATGTTCTTGGGGACCTCTCAACACTGGCTCGTACGGCAGCGATATTCTCGGCCAATCGCCTTGGTCGACTTTTATTTGGCCTCTTCGGATTAGAAAGAGCCTCACCAGTCGAAAATTTTTCGTATAAACGCTTAATGGTGTTCTTAGAAGGCGCACTTCTCACATTTTTTAATATTTTAAAAGCACGTTGAGTTTTCACAATTGACTTCTTCTGTTGAATATAAATTTCAACTATTTCAGAGCGCTCGCGTGGCGTGTATTGTTCCATGGTAAAAATCTGCTTGGACTGACGCTTCAAACGCGGTATGTCATTAAGCGATCTGACATCTCTGTCAAAAGTTATGGCGTTGCCAGATGGGTCCGTCGAATATGGGCAACCCTGTACGTATTTAGCGTTATTCATATCAATCAGTTAAAAGGAATAGAATAAAATTGTTCATCTGTCGTATACGTATAGGGCATCATTCCAAGTCCTTCGATCTTCTATGCTCCTCCACCAATTCATCACACCAAGTTTTGTTAGTGTAGAAATCTGCAAAAGGGGTTTAGTCACTATCTTCCATGATAGTGGAAAGTGTCTTCCACGACAGTTTTCTGTATGAGAAGTGTCTTCCGCGACACCTTTCTATATGAACACTTTTCTATATGATACTTTTCTGTATAAAAAAGAATCTTCCACGACACTTTTCTCTATGAAGATTGTCTTCCATGATACTTTTCTGTATGTAAAGTGTCTTTAGTGACACTATGAAAAATACTTTCCATGATACTTTTCTGTGTAAAATGTGTATTCAATGAAACTTTTCTGTATGAAAAGTGTCTTCCATGATATTTTCTCTATGAAAAGTGTCTTCCATGGCACTTTTCTGTGTGAAAAGTGTCTTCCATAACAATTTGTTAAGGACAATGAACAATTTGTTAAGAAGTATTTTGAAAGAAATGTGAAATAATAGAAGTCTGTGATAAGAACTTTAAAATTTTTATAGAAAATTGTTTTGAAAAAGATTTTCCAGGAAGAATTCTCTTTGAAAAACATTTCTGGATGTTTTGTATGAAAATGTTTATGTACTAATTGTAACTTGGGTACATGTTTTGAACAATAATGCAGTGCATATTTGATAGAAAGATACTACTTCTGTAGGTGCCTATTAGGAAGTCGTTTCTCAAAACTATTCTTTAAGCGGAATATGATTTTCTGAATAACACTTTCTGTAAAAATTATTTTTTAACAAAATCGCTATAGAACTAGCTGTTACGCAAAAACAAAAGACAGTAATTGTCTTCGGATGATATCCTAATTTTACTGAAAATGAGAATTACATTAAATAAGGTATAATTAAATTTATTATTTTTCTAATGGAAGTCTTTAGTAATCTGTATCTCGAATTGCGTAAATGCGTTCGGGATATACTAGATGGTATTAGAAACATAATATTGTGTACTCATAAAAACTATTCAGACATCTTCTATATTGAAACAAACAGGAAATAAACAAACAGGAAATACACCATATTTTATAGTTCTTGTTTTCGATAAAGGCGAAAACGCAAAACAAGCCGCTGAAAATATGAATAGTATTTATGGTCCTGCTAGCGTAGTAACCAATCACTAAATATTTTGGTTTCCTTGATTACGATCCGATGTCAAAAGCGGCAACATGCGCTGGAAGGCTAGTTGTCGAAAATGTCGATAGAATAATGGAAATTGTCAGGCCAAACTATCATATAAACACGGTTTCAATTGCTCAAGAGCTAAATATTGCACCAAAAACCATTCGGAACCACTTAATTATCCAACCTTAATCAAGTGGAGAAGTTTGATGTATGGCTGCCAAACGAGTTATTGCAAAAAAAAAACCTCATAGCCGAATCTTCATCTGCTAAATCTAAGCGAAATCTATCCATTGGCGAAGCGGACGGATGACTTTCCAAGCGGAAATCGTCGTGGTTAAATCGCTATGAGCCGGCAGAGATGACGACAAAGACTGAATTGATATACAGAAAAGTTTTGCTTTGTGTTTGGTGGGATTGCCAAGGAATCATCTACTATGAACTGCTCTCTTAATTTGGACATACACTGTCAAAAAGTGGAACGTCTGAAGGAAGTAATCATCAAGTAGTTGTCAGCTCTGGTCAGTAGAGGAGAAACTCTATTCCATCGGGAAAATTCCAGGCCACACACATATCGACATTGCTTCACAAGGAGCACCAGGACCTTGGCCGGGAGATCCTTATGTATAAACTTTATAGTCTTGGCCTAGCACTCAGTGATCAATACCTGTTCCTGACAATGATGAATAATTTTGTTGATGAAAGATTCGCCTTAAAGGCAGCTTGTGAAAACTCTTCTCTCTTTCACGAATGAGGTTTTCTAAAAGAGGCCTGCTAGGATTACTCCTAAAAGGCAGCAAGATATCGAACAAGAAGGTGAATATTTGACTTAAATATAATGGACTTTATTATATTACATCTTACATTTTATTCATTTTATTCATTTTAGTAAATCTAATTTTCAATTCATTATTCTGAATTTTGTTTAACAATTCCAGTAATATAGCGTGGAACACCAAAGGGTATTCAGAACAGAAAAGGATTGATTTTTAGCTGCTACTAAAAAATGTAGCTGCTACTCACATCATATGATATTGGACTATCAATTGTATTCCTAGTTAGATCGATTACGCTACAGTTGAAATTTTTTTTTTCATATCAACTTTGTTTGAATCAACTATTTAACATATTCTTTCTCTTGTTAATCGCTTATATTTTGTACTCTATTGAATGTTATACTGTTGGATAAATTGGGCTAACAAATCTCAGTGAATATTAATTCAAATTGTTTAAAACGATATTACTATTATTTGATCTTCCAAGTTCAACATAGTAATTGTTTGAATTTTCAAAGAACACACAACGAAACACATAATGGAAAAAAACTGGAGGTTGTACTTCTACTGCTTTTTAGACTATTGAGATCACTTTATTTTCTTCGGTTCGGCGATTGCGTTGGCTGGGTCGTGATGTGCAGTTGGACCCAAATACTCTCGAAACTTAATGTGACGAATTAAAGGAGAAGCGCAGAAGATCGAAGCGCTTGGAATTATTTTCCACGGGCGGCGTGTAATAAATAGGGATAGCTATTCCAATCTCTACCCAAGAAGAAGAAAAATTGAGATCACTTACAATGTCGTATTATCTAAGCTTTCATTCCATAGCTGCTAAATGATCGATGGGCTGAACTTTTCATATTAATTCATAGGAGTTTAAATCTTAATATTACTGTTTCACTTATTTATAATAACTTCTATCGACTGATAGTTGCTTGCAGTGCAATATTTTGAATAAAAGGTAAATTCCTGTTGTACTAATTTACATTATAATCTCAAGTTTAGTATGTTAATGCTTTGTACTTTACACATACATATATGAAACTGGCCGGCCAATGGACAATACTGAAATAGTTAAAAAATTTCTTCCAGAATTTGCATGACTTTTAGACAGTGGGTAATCATCCATGTCACAGATTGGACATGTCACCTTTTAGTTAGCAACAGAATCTCAGACTGTGTGGTCCGTGATATATATAGGTAGAAAAGCCTACATATGAAAAGCAGCTGTCAAATCCAGGCATAGTATTTCTCATGCAAGCTATTAGCGGTTCCAATTCACAGGTCAAATTTGTAATTCTATTGAGTCCTATAATAACCATTAATATACATTCGTTGATGCCACTGTAAGTACAAATTTTTCCCCTCTGTGCCCTCCTCAAAAACTCGCAATATTATAAACGCCAACTGACCAACTGCGTTGTATCCAGGCCCAAAAAGAGGGATTGCAACAACAGTATCGAATTACTGACATGTCTTAAATACGCCATAACTTCCGTTAAATACCAATCGATTTGCTGAAAACTTGAAATCACCGTGACGCTGTTAATGAAATTGATACAAACGGTCAAATTAAATGCTGCTACTTATACTACAATAAAAGATTAAAACAAATTACTAACATGAACACATGAATGAACCTTTTAAAATAGTTCAGATGACAATAAAGACAAAATACAACTAAACAAAATACCAGAAAACAACCAAAACATTGCCAAAAGACAACACCATCTCTTGAAAAGGACAAAGAAGGCAAATTCATTCAATAGAGCCGTGTCCTCCGCTATTCGTCGAAAATCGAGAGGGGGCATGCAAAGAAAGAGGCCATACGATAAAATGCTTTGAAACAATTTATTGAAATTGAAAACAACATAAAATAAAACAAACAACCGGTCAATACAATAAAATGAAACATAAACACATAACACACTGAGGAGGACACTCCGGAGAATACCTAAATTCATATATACGATATGTTCACATGGTGGGGAAGTCACTGCAGCAACCCAGTCTCTGAAGGAGGAAGGAAACAACGAACATTAACATGATGCAACATCAACATGCGCTACTAAGGTAGTTGTGAACAAAGTGGTCAGTCACTCACTACCACCAACGGCTGCAGCACTCAACATAGCGCAATGCAAAGAGCGTTCATGCAGACATACTACTTGCAACATCCTCAACAACATCGGGTATGTGGTGTTAAATGTTGAACGTAAAGGACACAACAAGGTGTAGAAATATATGAGTATGTTGGAAATAAATATTGCAACATTTCAGAGGCAGATCTGTCCAAACTATGGATTAGATGTGGGTCATAAAGATGCCGCTCATTCATTATGGTAGCGACAATTTCGTTTTTAGTTAACTTTTTTCTCAATCAAAGCATTTCATATACAAATATTAATTTTATGCAAAAATAGAATCTGCCACAACTTTAGCGTTACTTTCATTCAAAATAAAGTAACACAAATTAGAACCAGACACCATTTTTTTCGAATTTCATTTTCAAACTCAGAAGTACCAACGAAAATTAAAACAATTAGTATGAGAAACTATAAATTTTCCACAATGCTGTCTGTTTTTCTGGGGATGCAATCACATTTGGGTTCTTCGAGCCCCATACTTTGCTTGTTGACGTAACAACCAAGTGAGAAATGAGCTTTATCGCTGAAGAAAATTTTGTTGGAGAAATCGGCATTGAAAGCCTGTTACTTTAGCACCCAATGACGATATCTACGGCATTGTCAATGGTCGGCCGAGTTTAATTGTTGCGTGAGTTGGACTCCATATGGATGAAGTTGAAAATGCTAGTGCAAAATGTGCCATAATGAGCCGTAAGATAGGAACAATTGCTGGGAACGCCGTGAAGTCGATAAATGCCGTTTATTCGCCAGATTTTCACTAACAGAAGCGATATTCTCACCAGTGCGTACATTGCAATGATGCACAGGTCTGACCACATCTGTAACGCTTCCAGTCTCTTCAAATGTTTCCTTGAACATTACGAGATGATTAGGACGTGCATAATCATCTCGTAATCTTGAATAGAAGATAATAGTAATAATAATAATTTACATTATAATCTCAAGTTTAATATGGTACAGCATTGTCATTTACTCATATGTGACACTGGCCGGCTAATCGACATTACTGGAAGGGTTAAAAAATTTCTTCCAAAATTTGCATGACTTTAAGATGGTGGATAATCATTCGTGCCACAGATTGGACATGTCACCATTAAGTTAGCAACAGCCAGCCAACAAGCGACAGTTTAAAAATACAAACCATACTTATCGCTTGAAGTGCGTGCCTTTATTTAATGGCACATTCTTTGAACTACTCGTACAGTGATATCTTGTCAATGGACGACAAACGACAGCAAAAAAGGTGTCATTTCTTAACAGCCATACGGTCATATCAACGGCTCTTTCTCCCGAAATGGCAACAACAACAACAACAACAACATCAACGCCAACAATGTAGCCAAAGTCCAGATCCTTGTGTTTAACAACTGAACTGAAAAAATCACTGAAACGACAAACTGCTACAAACTACAAACAGAGGGCTTAACCCAAAACATACGGCTAAGTACGTTAATCAATGTTTGTAATAAATTATCACAACAATATTCAAACAAAAGCCAAACAACGCAAACAGAACAAAACACTACACTTCAACTTGCAACAAAGGCAACATCATCATACTTAACAAAAACAAAAAAGACAAAAAACAAAAATAAAAACCTAAAATGAAATGATTGTCTCTCTCTCTTAGAAGGAAGCTGAGGAAGAAGATTAAAACACCAACAACAAGAACAAAAAACAACAACAACTAACAACTGGACGATGGAAGAAAAATTGAACATAAAATGACATAAAAGACCAAAACAGAATGAAATGAATTGACCAAAAGTATTCAGAATCAGACACTATACAACGGTCTTAGTCGCTGCAACAGCAACAATCAGCATGAAAACATGAAAATGTGACTACACGCTGTGACATCATACAGAACAGCCCAAGAACATAGCATCACAACACAACACCATCTCCACCACCACCACCAGCATCAACGGGAGATGCAGGACAACAGCCAACACCACCGTCAGCATCTCCAGTTGTTGGTCTTCTTGTAGGACAACATTCAAACACATTAGTCCAAGGATAGCTTCTAAGGTCTGAAGTCTTAGATGCCACAAGAGGGATTTATGAGCAAGAGTTTAGAGGGGGTTGAGTTAAGTGTAGTTTGGTGGTATCAGCACACTTGAAGGTACTGGTTGATGATGACAGCCCAAAATACACAACCAAGAAATAATATGAGATAACATTTTAGGTGAATGAATAAATACGTTTTTATTATGGATTTTACTTCTTTCACTTCTTTGTCCCAATGCTCACTCTTAGGACTGGAATTATGGGTGGAAATATATTTACCAGATCTCAACATTCGCTTTATAGCACTTCAATGTAGCAACCAAACCTTGAGGAAATGTTCCACGTCCTGCAATTCCAAAATTCACTCAGTATTCTTTGCGTTATTTAAAACCCTACTTGTGAAAATATGCTTAAAATTCAGCATAAATTTATGTTCTTAGTCCGATTATAATTTGGAAGCCAGTACTATCTATCATTCATATGATAACAATATTTTTTGTCCCTCTTTCTTGGTGTTAACTCCCTAACAGTATGATGTCTTTCGTAGCCACATTCTTGAGGAATTCAATAAATTGCCTACGAATCACCTACTTGCCTACTCCGATTATAGCCAGTACTATCTATCGCTAATCTTTAACTCTATCATTTATAAGAAGAAAACGGTAGTTTTTGTTCCTACCTATTAGGTAGGAACCAGACCCAAAGGTCTGACAAGGCTGTCATCTGCTAAATAAGTGTCATCTGAAGTGTCATTTATTTCATGAAAGGTTTGCCATTTACGAATATGGATCGTTTAGCAACCGAAGAATGCGTAAAAATAGTTAAAACTTACTACAAACGTGATGATTCGCACGTGGGCACTTTGCGTGCATTACGGGATCATTATGGTCATCATAATTGCCCTACTGTGCAAGGAATTGACAAGATTATAACGAAATTTAAAGAGACTGGAAGCGTTACAGATGTGGTTAGACCTGTGCATTATCAAAACTACCGAAAATATCGCTTCTGTTGGTGAAAGTGTGACGGATAATCTGAACTTCAATTCAGAGCGCTATGGACGTATGATAACCGATTTTTTTTTTTTTTTTTTTGCCTGCAATTGAAGAATATGAACTGGACGATATGTGGTTTCACCAAGATGGTACCACCATCCACACAACACGACCGATTTTAGCTTTATTGCATAAGAAGTTTGCGGAGAGTGCAATTTTTCATTTTGGCCACGTCAATCGGTCACCAATATCATGCAATTTGACTTTTTTTTTTGGGCTATGTCAAAGACCGTGTTTACGCAGATAATCCCCACACGTTGGAGCATTTGAAAATTAACATTCGTCCAGTTATCGCCGAGATACCGCTCGAAATATGCGAAAAAGTGGCCGTAGACTACCTTAAAAGGATCCCCTGCTGCCACTAATCCAGAGGCGGTTGATTAAATTATATTGTCGTTCGTACATAATGGCAAGGTCCAAGCGTTATAATGAAATAAAAATTTCATCGAAATCATTACTTTATGTTTGTTTTATTTAACTTTACTTTAGATCGACAGGTTGATAGGTGCTCACCTGAATTGCCCTTTTTACAGACGCAGCTGATATTACACAAAGATTCCTACAGCAGTAGATTCCAACTGGAAACTTGCAGAAGTGATTTGTTTTGGTTTTTACAGATAGGGCGTACCGAACCATGACCTTAACTCTATTTTTTTTTTTTTTTGTGCGGAACATTGTCACTCTTCCAGCTCACTCAATATAGTATGTTCACTATCTTTCTTATTCAACTTTGACTCATTCTCTTCTCCTTGTTTGGCAGCAGCATCCAATAATATAGATGATATGTTCACAACTTCCCTCAGACGATATTCTGTCCTAATCGCTGCAGGCATTAATATCGATGGCCGGCGAAAGGATTAAAGACCTCTATAGTAACAAATGAGAGAATTTAGAATAGAATATGCTTATTTCCAATCCACATTTCCTTATTCTAAGGTCCTTAAAGCGCGGGAGAATATAATCAGCATTACATTACGTGTTACGACAGTCGCCACGGAAAGCTGTAGGCATTAATATCGATAGCCGGCGTAAGGATTGAAGGCCTCGATAGTAACAATTGAGAGAATTTATTAGAATAGAATATGCTTATTTCCAATCCATATTTCCTTATACTAAGGTCCTTAAAGCGCTGGAGAATATCTTCAGCATTGCGTTACTTGTTACGGCAGTTGCCATGGAAAGCTATAGGCATTAATATCGATACCCGGCGTAAGGATTAAAGGCCTCGATAGTAACAAATGAGAGAATTTGTTAAAATAGAATATGGTTATCTCCAATCCACATTTCTTTATTCTAAGGTCCTTAAAGCGCTGGAGAATATCATCAGCATTACATTACGCATTACGCTCAATGCTTTGTTTTGCGATTTCACTGCCACCATTAAAATGATATCGGAAAGTAAGATCCCGAGCATTCGTCATGGTACATGATGCGCGTCAGATAAAGGTTCATCAATTTTTCGGTTTCAAAATAAAGTTAAATATAACACAAATAAAGCTATGATTTCCATAAAACTTTTCTTTCATTATAATACTTAAATCTTGTCATAGTGAAATACAAATCCCTTGAGGCAGTTTTTGACCACCTTTTCCCACATTTCAGGCGGTATCTCGTCAATAACTTGACGAATGTTGATTTTCAAATGCTCCATCATTTGGGGATTATTGGAGTAAATACTGTCCTCAACGTAGCCCCACAAGAAAACGTTTAACGGCGTCAAATTGCACGAGCTTGGTCGCTAATTGACGCCGCCAAAACGTAAAATCATGCATTCTGGAAACTTTCCATGCAATAAAGTCCAAATTGGCCGTTGTAGTAATTTTTAACCATTTTTACGCGTTCTTCTGTTATTAAACGATCCATATTCGTAAATGGAACATCTTTCACTAAATAAATAACACTTCAGATGACTGATATTTAACAGTTGACAGTTGCGCTTGGCTGGACAGCGTGGATGCGTGGATCTGTCTCGTTTTGTTCTGCTGCAGGTATTTCTCAAAAGTACGCCGTAGTGCGAATATCTGGTCAGTAACTGATACAGCAGATCTGAAGCCGCATTGTTAATCTTCAGCCGGGTCAAAGTCGATTGAAAGCTTGACCACATCTATAACACTTCCAGTCTTTCCAATTTCTTTATAATTTTGCCAATTTCTTGCACAGTATGTCGATTATGACGACCATAATCACCCCGTAATGCACGAAGAGGGCCCACATTTGAATCACCACTTTCGTAGTAAGTTATTACATGATCCATATTCGTAAATAGTAAACCTTTCACTTAATAAATAGCACTTCAGGTAACAGATATTTAAAAGCTGACAGCCTTGCCAGACCGGCGGTTTTGAAATCACTACATATGACATGCGTTTTGTTAGTAATAATTCCGTTTATAACGAAAAATACCAATTGCATCCAACATTAAAAATTGTAAAATAATTTTTTGAATTTCTACCACTTTTAGCAGCGTGGAGTTTTCTTTAAATTAAATTACAAGTAGGAAACGTAATATTATGTAAACATTGTCTTCGTTGTGCTAAACAAAATATTAGAAGGATATCCGGTAACATTTTGGCTTCTGGCTTCCGTTTGATAGAACTCAAAGGACAAAACAAAGTTGAAATTATTGGGCAGAATAAACTTATGCTACCAAGAAATGATTAATAACCACAAGTAAGAGAGAAAAACAGCAGCATAACATAATAAATATCGCGCAAAAATACAAAAAAGCAACTGAAATTAACTGTTGGAAAAAGTCGAAACTTCCTGGTACATTTTTTTGGTGATTTCATTTTTTTTTTTGTGTGCAAGTCGACGTTAGACGCAAAAAGAAGACAAATGAATTTAGTGCGTGGTCTGTTTTACACTTAATTTACGCTGAGTGTGCATCAGTTTTCCGCTCTCTTGTCTTTAGCCAATTTTCACTTTTCACAGTTGATGCCAGAGACGTGTCCTTGTGGTGGAAAAATCTAAGACAGGATAAGAAATCTTGGGAAACAATTGTAATTGTACAGCAGTTTTATTTTGTAATATGATATATTTTATTTTTATTCAAGAAAGTTGGTTTAGGTTAGGTTGATTTATTTCTTTATTTAATATGCAGCTACTCTACTTGAAGTATGCCAGATGGGCTGCATTACAATTATAATATTTTTTTCACTCTTATTTGTTAATACAAAAAAAAAACATAAATATGAACATAAATATAAATAAACAAAAAACTATAAAATAGTATAACATATTTTAACACAAAAAAAAAATAATGAAAAAAATAATGTAAAAAATAATAAAATAATATTTGTTGTACAAATTAATAGCAAATGAAGTGCTGAATTAATAAAATAATAAGGTGCTAAGTATAAGGCGTTAAATAATGACGAACTAAGCTTTAATTATCATGTGGATACTGTAAATCGGCTTTTAAATTGTTCACTTTATAGTTTTTATAACACTGATTTAGTGTTGCTGAAATCGGTCAAGTGGAAATTTGTTCTTGCTTATACCATGCCTACTATTTTTTATAGTGTAGAACTCTGTAGTGGCACAAATAAACAGAATTCATTTTGCTTTATTCAATCCTTCTTTTGAAATTCACTATAATTATTCAAATCTTAATCCTATCTTAAACTAAAGTATCCTGCCATTACCAGATCTTATTTTTGTGAGCCTAATAAACGGTAATTTTTTAATCGTAGTTTTTTGAAAATCGAATAAAACACTCAAATTTGCATCAAATATTAAATTTTTTTATTGAAATCGATAAATTGGTCTTTGCCATTTAATTTTTAAAGATAATTTCATGTAAATGTTGTCCGCGACTTCGTTTCAAAATGTCCATTCGGAAGGTCCAATTTTTCGTCACTTTTTCGAGCATTTCGATCTGTACTCCACGAATAACGCGTGTTATGTTATCCTGTAAGGCTGCAATAGTGTTCTGCTTGTTCACATAGACTAACGACTTGACATAACCCCACAAGAAATAATCAAGAGGCGTTAAATCGCAAGGTCTTGGGGGACAATTCACAGTGCCAAATCGACAGATAAACTGCTCACCAAATTCATCCCTTAACATACCCATTGTTTCACGAGCAGTGTGGCATGTTGCACCATCATGATGAAACCACAGGTCAACCAAGGCCAAGTTTTAAGGCCCATTCACCAAAAATTAGACGTTGTGTTAGGTCATTCGGCTTTATTTCTTGCGTTAGTTGAATTTTATAGGCTTTCAAACACAAATCGACGTGTAAAATTTTCCTTGTGGGGTTGAGTAACACATGCCCAATCGCTGACAACGGCGACGAATTGACATTTAACGATCGTCATTAACACTGGTCGCTACGGCTGCAATATTTTCTTCGGTACGCACTCTACGCATGCGAGTCGATGGTTTTATCCATCCAACAAAGTAAATTTGGTGCGAAATTTGGAGATAACAGCACGAATTGTTGATTCAGCAGGTCGATTATGACGACCACAAAATGGTCGTATCAAACGATGCACATTTGTCACAGAGCACGAAGTTTGATAATAAATTTTAACGATTTGCAATCGTTGCTCGTTTGTTAGTCTTTCCATGATGAAATGGCAGAGTATACTGTACACTTTTCTCTTTGACAGATGACATTTGGGCGCCATTAACAACCAGTGCTGGCAACCTGAAAAACTTAAATCTTAACAAATCTCTCTACATATACATAAGAAGTATTAGAATGGGCGTGGCTACCTCGACCATTTTCCTCACGTTTTACAGCGAATTATCAGACAATTTAATCAACAAAAAATCTGGGCTTCTGATGCAATCTGCTATTTGAAAATTGCAGAGAAAATGTTGAATTTCCAAAAATCAGTTAAATTGTAGGGGAGGTACCAGAAAGGGCGTCACAATGCTCTCTATTTTTTTCAGAACCTATTTTAACAAATATGTAGATTGTATGAAATTTTAATGAGTTTCGTGCAATCGAATAAACGATGAGGGAGGGGCTATAAAATCCATTTTCATTTTCAGGAATAAGCTTACGAATGGCATAAAGTGTGCTAAAAGTGCTGAATTCTGTATCGTTGATTGGATGTTATGAAACTGTGAAATTTTGCTTTAAATCACTCATTTGTTTAAGAGGAGGTAGCTCAAGAGACAAAGCTAATTCGTTGATCTTATTGTATTTACCCATGCATTGCAAGAAAATACAATCGACAAAAATTCGGATTTACTGCAGTCAACGAATTAAGATTTATAAGGAAAAAATTGAATTTCAAAAAATCGGTCAATTGGTAGGGGAGCTACTAGGGGGTCAGTTAGCCCATTTGCAATCACTGACTACATTCTCGCAAAGTTTTGAAAACTTTCATAAATATTTACGATTTTGACGGAAGGATATCATATTTGGCTGAAGAGTATTTGCTACTTTAAACGCTTCCCTTTGGGTGTTCCATTTCCCCTGATTAATTTTTTTAGGTGCGCAACCAAGTTTTGTTTTTTTTTTTTTGTTATAAAAATGCAACTTTATTATGAAAACATGTTTCTAAATTATTCATTGAAAATATTGACCTTCGCTAGCTACTACTTTTTCCCATCTTTCTGGCAAAGCTCGAATTCTGTCCCGGTAAAACTGTTTACCTTTTGAGACTATCCACGAATCTAGCTAGGAGGAGTGAAGTAAAGTGAATTTCAACGAATAATTTTTAACTTGAAAAATAAGAAAAGAAATTCTGTACAAATTACGCTTCAAAGGAAATTTACTGACGCTCCTGCGTTGTTGCCTGCTTCCTACTTCTTCATCATGAATGTTGCCCTTAATGCAAGAAAGTGGTGGAGTAGTGAAAATAAAAAATTGCTGATTTTGTCAACTGTTTGCATTTGATAAAATTATTAGCTTCACAGACTTGTTGTGGTTGTTTATACTGAAGATGATGAAGTTATTGCGGCCACCATCGTTACTCCAGACGCGTTTGTTGTATATTCCGATTTCAAGTTTTGTTTTGCCTGTCTGATTTTACATTAATATGTAAATTTCTTTTTAATTTTCAACGTTTTGTTTTTCGTTTGTTTGCCATTAAAGGACATTTAATAAGACTATACTTATGGTGGAAAGATGTTTTTTTCTTCTTATTACTTGGATTAATTTTGTGCATTTTTTTCCTCGAAGAAAAGTTCTGGCAAAGTCCACCATAGAAAAAAAACTTGTTTAATTTCCTAAGACGTGTTAATGGTGATGAAGTTATATCGCACAGGTTGCCCGTAGAAAATGGTAGCTAATTATAAATTTGACTTTAGGTTTAAGTAAATAATTATTCTACTAATAATAAAGCACATGATTTTCAATTAAATGTAAAGTTGGCAGACGTTTCTCATATAATACAGGAAAATTCATTAAGATTCTATTGCTAGATTTATGAAATATGAATTATTTATAGCACCGAGACCTAACATCAGGCTTAGCGATGATAATGTATATGATAGTTTTGAGGGATATGATAGATATGAGCGATAATATGAAAAAAATAAGGCTTTTTGGAGGTGTAGACGAATTCACAAATATATGTGGGTAATGGTTTTAAGGGCAGAGTTTTGATAGTGATGCACCATTTTGTCCGAAATAAATTAAAGCGAATGATTGCGGGCCTTAAGTTCGAAATGAATTTAACCTATTCTCAAATTTTAAGTGGATAAGAACCTCACGTTTCTTGGTATGAAGATTGTGGTTGTGATATGATGTGCCCAGTGGCCCACTTTTGATAAGCAAAACTGGCGCTGTGGGATGAACCAAACGTAATGTTATGGTGGTTCACCTTATCAGGTGCACTTTAGCCTAAAGTTATTTTGCTTTGGTGCTAAAATTTACGGGATGCCAGAGTGAACATGAAGAATTGTTAAATTTTTGTAGAAAATCCCTCTGAATTAATATACAAGAAGGAAAGTTATAAATTAATGAATCTTTTTGCTAATGAATGTTACAAAGTCAATCGATAGTATTACATACTGGTAAATTTGTATAGTATGTAGCCCCAGTTTCCTGTCAAATAACACTGAATATAGTATAATTGAATGAAAGATACGATCTGCTTTAAATAACATAATTTTAATTAATATTTCCACTTTCGTATTTTTCATACATCATATATGAAAGAAACGAAAGTAGATATATCTGCATTAAATTAGGTAATTTGTATTTGAAGATAATGGAAAGGGCATCGTTGTCCGATCGATTTGGATAAAATTTTGATAAGCATTATAATGCGTAACCGACCGTTGCTCTAGGGTTCAATCCTGCTTACAGCCGCCTATCATTATTTGAGCGAAGGTCTCCTCAACGTGTCCTATTGCTGAGAAACAAAAAACAAAGATCTTTTGCTATATGAAACAATATCACAGAATTATAGTCTTTGATATTACTGCTTCACAGTAATGGTTTTGTAAAACGATTTCAACAAATTTAGATGGTTTACAGCAAAACATTCAGATAGCAATGAAAATCGATGTTATCCAAAATAATTTATTCTTAAATGCCGTTAAAAATACCTAAAAAAAAGACAAATATAGAAATTTTAGTCAGTTGAACTGACGGTTCATTCAATTTCAGACCCAAAACGAGAATTACAGTGGAATTACAGTGCAGATTTGAATAGACTTTCTATTTTTCAGTTCCCAAAGGTAAAGTTAAATAAAACACATATAAAGCTATGATTTCGAGGATTTTTTTTCATTATGATCCTTGGACTTTGCCATTATAAACGTCATATACAAATACATTTAAATAACCACCACAGCAGTGTATTCTTCTGAGGTACTTTTTTTTATAATTGTATTTATTAATTCATGTACAAATATATATCAGATTACAAAAATGGCCTCAGCGCCCTTAAGGCATGTTAGAGGCAAGTTGGCAAAAAAAAAACATGTACAAAGTAATTACAAATTTAAATATTATTAAAATTATAATTATGTATGAAAGAAGAGATAAAAATAAACATGTAGTGTATAAGAAATTATGTCAAAACATACTTGTTTTGAATCCGTAAATTACTCTTTAGGATTATTCCGCAATTACATAAGAAGCGTTTCACGGTTCTGTAAAAGGAAACTTTTTAGTTCACGTTTGAAGTGTGATATTCTATTTATTCTTTTCATATTTGCAGACAAATTGTTGTACTCTAAACTACCCATGTATTGAATGCGTTGTTTAGTAGTTTCTAATCTACATCTAGGTGTCCTTAGATTTTGTTGATGTCTTGTACACATAAACGATTGGTTCTGGGAAAAACTAATGGTACGATAGTCAAAATTGTTCAAACTCTTAAAAACATACAAGAGTAATTGATATTTATATGGATATACAAACATTAACATACAAAGCTATAGTTGAATGAAAATTTGGTAAATTGTAAATTATTTTCAGTGCTTTATTCTGCATAGTTTGTAATGATTTCATAACATTTGTCCTTTTGTAATCATATATTAACGCCATGTAATTTAGGTGACTTTGAATAAGTGCTTGATAAATTAATATTTTAGTTTCCACGTTCAATTTGAATTTCATTTTGTATAATATACCAAAAACACCGGTGCTATTTTTGATTTAACTTCAATTATATGTGAATCCCAAGAGAGATTACTTTGCAAAGTAATCCCTAAGTATTTAACTTCATGGGTTTCATTAATTGTATTACCATCAACTAAAACACTAAAATGATTATTTAATACATTGGCATGTGGTCTAAACCGTATTAATTTAGTTTTATTTGGATTCAGAACAATTTTATTCAATCTAGCATATTCAACTATTAGGGCAATATACCGTTACATGTTAATTTTCAAAGTCAAATCGTAACTATATGGATAAAATAAGCAAACGTCATCTGCAAACATATACATTTTACCAACAAGGTTCAAATTACAAATATCATTCAAAAAAATTGAAAATAATAAATAATAATAATAATAAATAATAATAAATAATAATAATAAATAATAATAATACTGAAATAATAATACTTCTAGCTTCATTTTCGAAAAAGAAATGGCCCAATGACACCTCCAGACCACAATGAGCACCAAACAGTCATTTTTTTCGGATGCAATGGCAAACCTTTCACTAACTAAATAACACTTAAAATAACAGGTATTTAACAGCTGACAGCGTTGCCAGACCGGTGGTTTTGAAACTACTAAATGGATAACCATTTGATTAAAAGACAATTCTATGGATGGAGGTGGATTAAATTGCCACAAAATCATAAATTAAGTAACATTACCCGCGGCAAAATATTATGTGCTGCCATAATATTATACTTAAATCCAATAAATCAAGTCTAAATTAGTAGTGTGCAATTTGTTATTTCGAAAATATTATTACTAGCAAAATAAAGTTAAGATTGGTATAGATTTCTTCCAGCTAGAGTGTATCAAAGGTGTCCAGTTAGGCTTGTAACCAATAGACAAACTGATCGATTTACTTAAATTGTGTTACAAAAACTCTCTTAAAGTCTTTAGATTGCTAGGAGGGGGTTAAACATCCTCTTCAATGCACTGCACATTACCCCGTATCAGATGATATATTCCCCCATGGTTATGGGTAAGACTACTATAACTATATATTAGGTGCTCAACTAAGTTCTTATAAAAATGCAACTAAGCTTTTTATAAAAATGCAACTTTATTATGAAAACACGATTACAAATGATTCATTGAAAGTATTGACCATAGTTAGCTGCTACTTTTTCTCATCTTTCTGACAAAGCTCGAATTCCATTACAGTAAAACTATTTATCTTTTGAGGATATCTATGAATTAAGCCATTCCTTGATGTCGTCATATGAGTGGAACTGCTGGTCAGCCCGACCGTGTACCATCGAACGGAAGAAGTGATAATCGGACGGCGTAATAACTGGAGAATATGGCGCATGATGTATGACTTCCCATTTCAGCGTTTCCAGGTAGATTTTAACGGGCTTGGCCGAAGAATCACTTTTTCGTGCCTCTCCGCGTCTTGTAGGCATTTCTCGCACAGAGCTCGACCCAATCGCACTAATTGAAGTCGACAACGATCCCCGGTAATGGTTTCGCTTGGTTTTAAACAGTTCGAAAGAAATAACACCGACAGAGCATACAGAGCATAACTTCCGCACCATCAACATTCGGCCGAGGCGATGACGTAGAAGCTTGACCGGGCAGCCTCCATGACCTCCTTTTCTTTGGGTTGCTGTAATGAATCCATTTTTCATCACCCGTTAAAATCCGATGAAGAAAACCCTTCCGTTTTTGAAACAGTTGTTCACAGGCGAGAAAACAACGCTCAATGTCCCTTGGATCCAACTCATAAGGTACCCAAATTCCTTGCTTTTTAATGATTCCCAATGCATGTAATCGCTTGAAAATGGTTTGTCGAATAACTCCTAATGCTGAAGCAAGCTCTACCTGCATTTGACACTGATCCTCATCAAGCAATGCCGTTAATTCAGTGTCTTTGAAGGCTTTTCGACTTTCTTCACGCGAACGGTCGTCAACATCAAAATCACAGTCTTTAAAACGACGGACCTAATCTCGACACGTTGTTTCACTTAAAACAGCATCTCCGAAAAGGTTTTGAAGTTTGCCCTCAATTCAGTGTCTTCGAAGGTTTCTCGTCTTTCTTCACGCGAACGGTCGCCAGCATCAAAATCACCGTCTTTAAAACGACGGACCTAATATCGACACGTTTTTTCACTTAAAGCAGCATCTCCGTAAAGGTTTTGAAGTTTGCCGTCAATTCAGTGTCTTCGATGGTTATTCGTCTTCCTTCACGCGAACGGTTGTCAACATCAAAATCACTGTCTTTAAAATGACGAACCTAATCTCGACACTGTCTTTAAAGCGACGGAACCAATGTCGACACGTTGTTTTGCAGCTCTTAAGGAGCTTCAGCTGCCGCTTTCTTTGATTAAAAGAAGAAAATCAATGCTTCCCGCCTATGAGGATTATTTGGCACAAAATCATACATTTTCACGCAACCAAAAAATATGACTTTAAAAGAAAATCACTATTGTGTCGAGGCGGTATGTCTACCATATGCCTAAGCTTGGCTCATAACGTTTAGGTTATGGCAGAATCGACTAGCACTTACAGCTGGCGCCATCTATTGGCACACAACGGGAACTTAGTTGCGCACCTAATATAAATATGAATTTTCGAAAATTCACACTCTCAATTTCATGGCTTCAACGTCTGCTGTTTGTTCTTGTCTAGTGTATCGCTTTTATACCATTTTTAGCTGTTTGATTGTCTGAAAGTAAGGATTTCGGAAAGCTACTACATATGTATAACTAATAACATTCCTTCTTAAAATACTGGATATTCTCAAATAAATGGATTGTGAAAGTTTATCCCTTTGGTTTATTGTATAGTTTTCGCAGAGTTAAAAGTCTGGAGCGAATGTCTATCTCATCGGAAAAGCTTATTAAAATCTGTCCATAATGGTTATTGAGATTCCTTGTTATTACCAACGAAATAGTGATTCAAAACATATTATTATGCCACCAAGATTGAGAGCAAAAATTAGCTTATCAAAGTTCTTAAATCATTATTATCACACATTTTAAAACAAGCTTTTCTGTTAGAATATTTCAAAATCTGTTTGTAATAAAGTTGAATTTTGAACTGAAGGTAAACAAGACGACCTACAATATTGGATTATTTTAGCGCTTACCTAAAATTAGTTGACTGATTTATATACACGTTCCAATTCATTACGGTAGAGTTAGCAAATTGGCTATAAATAGCGAAAGTTTTGCAAATTCCTAACAAAATCAATCTTTGTGTTGAAATAGTTATTATCCTTTCCAAACTTTCCATATGGCATAATGCAAATTGTATTATTCAAATATAGCCAAATGTTAACTCTGTGCTATGCTTTAAAGGCAAAAAGCACCTGTTTAAAACACGACAAACTGAACATTCATCATTTGCTTATAGAAATTTCTGCGGCAGCGGCATTTGTCAAAAACCAAAATGCCACATGTTTATCAACCAGCTACTGCCACAAAGCTGAATGAACGCCAGCTAAATAACCAACCACGTTGGTAGCGTAAGTAACGTAAGTAAGAGACGAACATTTAAAAGTATCCAATTTCCAACAATTTCATCATGTTCATGCAAATGACCTAAAGTACAGACGCTCAAACTACTACGACAAAGTAAAAAAAAAAAGAAAAGCATAAAATAAAATGCGACAAACGATCACATTTAAATGACAGATATGTTGAAGTCTCATTTCAAAACATGAATACATTTATTTTCCCAACTTTTACAAGCACCCAAAAACTGCTAACCAAAAACCTTGACATTCGTTTTACCTCAGTGAAAACTCGCATCGCGGTGAGGTCCCAAAGCACTGATTGAAAACAAAGCTACTTACAAATGCATGTTTGGCGTGGTCCAAGTAAAATAAAAGGATTCACAGGACAGAGGAAATTATCAGACAAAGAACTAATGAAATTGGACACCAAAGCGCCAGCCAAATGAAATTTAATAAATTAATGAATGAGCATAGAGAATCAACACTGAATCTCAACAATGTTCATATCTGCGATGGTCGGAAGAGATCTGGTGTGATAGTGGTAGATATGATTATGATACCTAACCCATGCCTTAGTTTATATACACATGTGTGTGTGTGTGCATGCAAATTAGTCATGTAAGAGATATTATGAGTCCTTGCATATGTACACGTTGTCCTCTTTCTTCTGACCGTTTCATCAATTAGGGTTACATTTACGCTTGCCCATACAATTGGATATGACTACTTGATGATTTTTATGGAACAAGCGTAAATGTAACCCTAATTGATGAAACGGTCAGAAGAAAGAGGACATAATAAGAATAATGAGGCAAATGTGATGACAGAACCATTCAACTAATAGTTTAGTTCGGTTTTAATTCTGATGCGTCCACGTTATTAACGATAACTCTAGATTTATCCAACTGTTTTTCTTAATATTCCATCTATTTCTACATATGATATCAACCGCTAAAGGGAACAAACAAATTCCAACATACGGGGTGGCGCACCAATTGTGCTACAATAAGAAATTCAAGTAACTTTTTTTTTTAATCAATGTAATTAATTTTTTTTTTATTTTATTATATTTTTTATATTATTATTTTATAGAAAATTCAATTTTATTTTTTATAACTAACTATTAGCCTCCGTGCTAATTTACGAATATGCGAAACCTGATCAGAAAATTATTACAGCCGGGATCGCCTTAATTATATACAGGGTGGCGCAATAGAAAGTGCATATTTAAAAAATAGATTAAAAAATAAATACAAAAGGTATGGTTAAAATAAATCTAAGGCATGGTAGAATAATAAATGGAGTTTATTTTTTAAAAATAACATCATCTAAATGGTGACCCTCTCTACGACGGCACTTCTCTAACCGCAAACGAAAATTATTGAAAACTTTCTTCAGTAATACTGGTGTAATGGCTGCCATTTCACCACGGATATTCTCCTTGAGCTGAACGATGTTTCTTGGATTATTACTGTAGACTTTGTGTTTGAGGTAACCCCAACAAAAAAAAAAAGAGGCGTCAAGTTTGGACTACGTGAGGGCCATGGGATATCACCTCTTTTCGAAATCAGTCTGCCAGGGAACATCTGCTTCACCACCGCCATGGAGTCATTTGATGTGTGACAGGTAGCTCCATCTTGTTGGAACCAAGTTCTGGAATTCACTATTCTTGAACTTTCAATTTCTGGAGCCAAAAATCCGTCAAACATCTCAACATAGCGTTCCGTATTAACCATGACGTTTTGCCCCCGCGCATTTTCGAAGAAAAAAGGACCAATTATTCCTCTGCCAGAGATTGCTGCCCATACTGTCACTTTAGGACTATGCAATGGTTTCAGGTGTTTGATTTTGGGATTTTCACTGTTCCAGTAACGACATTTTTGACGGTTTACGAACCCATTCAGAAGGAAATGAGCCTCGTCAGAGAAAAGGATATTGTCAAAATTGGAAAATCGATTGAGCATTTCATTAGCAAATGCAAGCCTTGCTATGAAGTCAGACTCTTTCAAGTCTTGTGGTAATTGCTGCTTATAAGGATGCAGTTTAAGATCCAATGTTAAAATTCGTTGCAAACTTCGTAGCGATAATTGTAAGACAGACGATCTCTTGCGAGTCGACATTTGTGGATTTCCTCGTACTGACTCCATAACTCTCTCAACATTGTTTTCGGTCCTAGATGTCCTTGGGCGACCATTTGCTTGTGGTTTAAATGTTGAACCGGTCTCTTCAAAACGCTTTACCCATATTTTAATTAAATTAGCACTCGGAGCTTCACTAATTCGCCGTAGTCCATATTCAGCACAATATAGTCGCCTCGTAGCAATATATGAACGAGAGTTCTCGTAAAATGCGCGCACGCAAAATGCGCGACGCTTCCCGTCAAAGTGATTCATAGCGACTAAAACTCCATGAGCCCGCCAACCCAACGATGTAGGCGCCCCCCCGCCCTTGCCTTTTCTACCCTGCAAAAAAAGATGATGCAATGTGCACGTTCTACTGCGCCACCCTGTATTTAATGGACTGCTTCAATTTAGTCAAATATTTTTGGTTTTGGTTTATGCACCTCTTGCTTGACATAACCCCATAAAAAAAGTCTGGTGCAGTCCGGTCAGGTGACTTTGGCGGCCAACAGAAAGTCGAGTCTCTGAACATTAATTTATTTGGGACGTCCGCCATAACCGGTCTGGCTATATGTGCCGTTGCTTCATCATGCTGGAACCAAATGCTGTTGATAGGGATACGCAGTTTTGGGTAAATAAAACTCCGTCAACATCTTTAAATAACGGTTCCCATTAGTCCCCGTTCTGTGTTTGTAGCACAATTCGTGCTTTACCCTATATTTGGAGGGCAAATAATGTGGAAAAACTATAGGGAACTGGTTTATAAAATATAATATTATACATTGATTGATTGTAATTCGTTACATCGCCATCAAAGTAGGCCCTTTTGAAATCATACATGTATACCAAGAAAAGTCCAATCACCAACATATTTTTCAAGTGTATTTTCTGATAGCGATTTCTCTTCCATGCTTCTTTCAGCTAAAAACATGTGCCTCGAGGTAGTAATTTGAGTTTTAGGAGGAGAAATTAATATAGCAATTGCAGGCAGATGCTCTGACGTACCTATCCACCCGACGTCCGTGAGAGTTGGCCTTTTGTCAGGAGTGGTACATCGCTAAAATTACACCAAATAAAAAAACGAAAAAAATCTTAATAAAATACTCCTAATAAAAGAAGAAAAATTTAAACTTTCTCAAGTCCTCCGCCTAAAAGTAGTAGAGTGACTACTGATTTTTGCTGAATTTAAATTTATATGTGTGATACCCTAAAGGTTGTAGCAATACAGTCCTTTTTCATTCGCAAATCAAACTTTTTTTGAACGTCTAATATTTGCTTAATTACTAAATTTAATGTAATTGGGTAAAAGATATGGGCAAAGGAAGAATATGTGGGTTAAATGAAGTTATTTTTACGGAAGGTATCCGAAAGGGCGCGGTTATCCTATCAATGCCTAATACATCAGTTAGCTCACACACTTTCAGCCGACGATTATCCAATAGGATTTTTGCGGATTTTCTCAACTGTGTCAGGCGTGAGTACATTAATTGGTCAACCACTGCGGTGTTCGGCTTTGGCAGCTCGTACGGCCTCGTTTAAACTCTGTTACTCAATATTTTACAGTCGCAAACGAAGGAATAGACTCCCCCGGAGTAGAATCTTGTTCAACGTCAATATTGGTGGGCTGAGAACTTTCAAATGGAAATACAGGGTGTCCCTCGGGAAGGTATACTACTTTGGTTTGCCGCCATTTTAGTAAACATTAGTCTTGACAGTTCATATTTGGCAGTCAAAATCAGTCATCGATTACTGTGACGATGAGAAAGTTACCTAAAATTTTTGGAAGAAACAACGTGCCAACAAGACGCACTATTTTTCGTGTAGTGAATGATTTCGAAGAAAGAGGGTCTGTAGCTGATAGGGCCAAGCATGGGCCACAACTTTTCTAGCTTCTCAAGCAATTTTTTTGCCAATTCAAGAGGACATTCGGTGAAGGCATATGTAAGTCAACTCACTGAGACTGAGACTGAGATTTCTATACTACTTTTAATATAGTTATTGTTTACTGAATTAATTCAAGCTTGTACTTACTCATCACGTAATTTCCTGGTTTTTTGTAATAAGGAATTCTTTGAAAGCAGCGGCATCGAACAACTACATACATTTATCACTGCTCGCTTCTGATTCTGTCACAAATTTTCCAAGTATTTAGCATAATATGTTAATCTCTAACAACCAGAGAACCAGGACCCTCCTTCCCCACTCGAAACAAAGCTAAATAAATATACATTATATGTATATAAAGTCGTAACATCGCACATATCATGCCCGGAGTCAGCATGACCATTATTTAACAATGCCAACTGACAGTGAATGAGCAAAAAATAATACTCAGGCTCAACTCTATTCAACTCCTCATGTCAGGGAGTTTAATGTGGCAGTTGATGTTGATGTTGATGTTGATGTAACATTTAAGTGGCCATTTTTGGAGATTGGGTGGCACATGGCAGTTGTTTGAAAACTCAATTGGCATAAAAATACTATGCAAATGAATTTCATTTTCTTTTATTTTTTATTATTATTTTTTTTATTTTATTTTGCGAAACCCACATTCGCCTTTAAAAGTAAGCATATATGTAGACATATGTATGCATGAATGTAACATGTGTTAATGCATATAGACATCTTAGTTTATAAATTCTAAATTTATTTGCATTAAATAAAAATAATTTTTATTTTCCTATATATGAGAAATGTCATTTAGTAAATGTTTGCATCCTTTTCGGGTGACATAAAATAAGAGTAGATTTCAATTAACGTTAATTTATATAAAATAAGTTCGAGCTTCTATTGAAAATTTGCATAAACATGATTTTTAATTATAATTACATTGACTCACAGTCAAAACAAATTTGTCAAACAGACATAATTTTTTATGGTAAAACTTGCAAATAACGTAATATATTTAAACAAAATAATTAAACTTGTTATGATAATAAGATATGTTAAAGTTGAGTTCTGCTCGTTTGTACCAAAATTGATTAAAATTGAATTTAAAATTTATTTATATGCAGTTCACTTACATTCTGAGCTAGTTAGTTCGTTGTAAGCTTAATTTACTGATTCTTTATTATTGGTTTGGAACATATGTGAATTACGAATATTTCAAAGTTCTCATAAAAACGTAAGTTAATGTCATTTAAATGACAATATAAAGGGTGTTCCAACAAGAACGCAAGATTTAAATTTGGCGCCATTTGATGCGTCATTGTTTGACATTTAAATAATTGTTATTGTTTGCTAGTAGAAGGTACGAGGTTAGTAAAAATGGAGCGTTACACGAATGAACAACGCATTCTCATTGTGAAATTGTTTTATCAAAATGGTGAAAGTTTTGCGGCTACAATTCGCAAATTGCGATCAATTTGGGGTCATAATAATGCTCCAAAAGAGTCAACTGTAAAGAGTTTAATGGATAAATTTGTCAAAACTGGGTCTGTTACTGATGTAAAGACAACAACGCGCCTTCGACCAGGTCGATCGACCGAAAATGTTGCAGCTGTAAGTAATGATGTCGCTCAAACTCTATCCACCTCAATTCGACACCGAGCTCAGCAAATTGGTGTCTCCAAATCCACTACGCAGCGAATTTTGACGAAAGATTTACATCTTCATGGATACAAAGTTCAATTGACTCAGGAACTGAATCCAGCTGACCATGGACAGCGAAGGGAGTTCGTTAATTGGCTATTGGAGAGACAACATGAAAATGCTGATTTTGCCAATAAAATCATCTTCAGTGACGAGGCCCATTTCCATCTTGATGGTTTCGTCAATGGGCAGAATTGTCGCATTTGGGGTGAGGAAAATCCTCGAATGATTCACGAGAAGCAAATGCATCCTCAACGTGTCACTGTGTGGTGTGGATTTTGGGCTGGAGGAATCATTGGATCTTTTCTTATGAAAATGAGGCATGTCAAGCGCAAACGGTCAGTGGTGTTCGGTATCTTGAAATGATAAGCAGTTTTTTCGTGCCTAGAATTGAAGAAATAAATATAGAGGGCATCAGGTTTCATCAAGACGGCGCCACATGTCATACAGCCATACAGAATCAATTCAATTGCTGCAACAGTCATTTAAATCTTGCGTTCTTGTTGGGACACCCTTTATTTCATAATGAAATAAAAGTTTCATCAATAACATAGCTTTATGTGTGCTTTATTTAACGTTACTTTTGGAATTAAGAAATCGATTACCCATTTTTTATTTTCTCTTCATTATGAAATATAATGTCATTGAAATGACCGCCTCTGAATTGGTTACAGCAATGGATCCTTTTGAGGTACTTTTCGACAAATTGTTTCCACATTTCGGGTGTACGTTTGAGGATTATTATATACAAAGTTGATAGTACCGGGCTATCCATTTTTCGGTTCCAAAAGTAAAGTTAAATAAAAAACACACAAAGCTTTGATTTCGATTAAACTTTTATTTCATTATAATGCTTAAACTTTGCCATTATGTGCGAAATACAATACTATATAAAAATGACTGCCTCTGGATTGGTTGCAGTATTGGATCTTTTTTTTCCCCCACATGTCGGGCGATATCTCGGCGATAACTTTCGACACGGTCTTTAACGTAGCCTCACAAAAACAGTCTAAAGGCGCCGAATCGCATGATCTTGGTTTCCAATTGAATTCGCCAAAACGTGATATTACGCTTTTTTAGAAACCTCTCATGCAACAAAACCACTGTCGGTCATGTTGTATGGCCAGTGGAACCGTCCTATTGAAACCACATATAGTCCAGTTCATAATTATCAATTGCAAGTCAAAAAAAGGTCGGTTATAATACGGACATACTGCTCTGCTCAGCGGTGGGTAAACGGTTGCTTCCCAGGATGCTTTGTACCGTTTACCCCTAAAACGCAAAGCCTCCCTATCCGATCCTGTAATTAAGCAGGCAAAGGATGATGCTTGCGTACAAAAACAAAGTGGTGTGGCCTTATGCCAGGCGCCCTAGGAACAGGTGGATTATGTCTTGGAGTCCACCTATAATATGACATCAAACTGACCTTGAAACTCGTTTTTCGAAAACCAAGTAAAGGGAAGATGCCATAATTTAACAAGATAATTACACACCCTGGCAACAGGAGCGGACATAGAGAAACCGTCGAGAGATATCAGAAGATTTATCTTCTCCGTTTTAATAGTCGTACGACCATGGAGTTCCTTCGTGGAGAGATATGGTTAATAGACTGGGGGAGCATGGCATTAATTTGCTGTGTTGATATTTCTCCTCGGACATTGAAAATCTATGCCGTAGATAATGGATTACCAGTTCCATGCGAGGTATGATAAAGCAAGACTGGAGAAGCTTGTCTGCGAAACCCAGACCAGAGGGTTCTTCTCTTCTGGTAGCACGGGTGACCAGGGGCCCAAAAAACATTGTTCTTGCTAATCGATGGCGTTGAACCCCTTGTGGAAGCATCGTGCTGGCTGTGGGTGCCCGAACATGTGTTTTCAGTGCTTTTGCGTTGCTTCAGGTTGCGTTACTGAAGGAAGGCAGATGCTTGGAAAACACTGTTCATTTCTATCGAGATGTTCCTAGATTACCTCACTCCTAACCGGAATGTAGCTCACTTCATACCAGGTGACAGCGAAGGTACTTTGGCCGAGAGAGGAAGCGGGCCCTGAGGAAGTTGTTCCAAGGGGACCTACTTCTCATCTCAAAGGTAGTGCGACTAATACTTTCGGGATTAGTTTGGGTACCCCAAAGGGGCGCTGGCTGCCGCAAGAAGAAAGGAATTATAACCAAGAAAAGAATTATGGAGAACAGCCCCATGTGTGATGGCACACCATAAGTAAGGCCTCACGGCAAGACTCATGTAAATAAACACAGTTGGTTGCTCTGCTCAGCGTCATTTTGGAAAAAATACGGACCAATCACACATCCAGATCATAACGCGCATAACAAACGCTTTCTCCGGATGCAATGGCTTTTCCATAATCAATTCTGCGTCTCCTGAGTCCCGTATACTACGACAATTTTGCTTGTTGATGTAGTCAACGAGTGAGAAATGCGATGCATCGCTAAAGAAAATTTTGTTCGATTGAATGCCCGCCACTTTTCTAATAAGTTTCAACTAGTTTTACGCGTTCTTCGGTTGTTAAGCGATCCATATTCGTAATAGACAAACCTTTCATTAAATAAATAACACTTCTGGCACTTTTTGAAATGCCTATAATTTCAGTTAGTTGAAATGCCTGCCATTTCAGTTAGCTCACGCACCTACAGCCGACGATCATTCAATAGCATTTTGTGGACTTTCTTATCCGTGTCCGGCGTGGCAGTTTTGAAACCACTATATAGATAACACTATACAATAATATATTGAAAGCAAGCTAAAATGACAGCCATGACGTTCCACTAAATTTGGGAAACTTCACTTCTGACTTCAGCTCTTAAATCTTCGAATTCTCAATTCCAACCGCTCCGGACCAATACCGACTCCAACTCCGGACCAATATACCTATATGTGTATTGTATTGGTCCGGAGTTGGACCAAATTGTACATTTTATAAACGAAAAGCCATAACCAACTAGTGAGTCATGTGTCATTCATTAAACTAACAAATAATTATTCATTAAAATCAAAGACCTTCACCAAAACGAATTTATATTTGACAATAGTTTTGATTTGTTTCAGTTTCTGAAATTTGAATCAAAAACATACAAAGTCTTTATTCTGTTTCCTACAACCGAATCAAAATTGTATTCAATTTTATTTCCATTTCATACATCTGAAACGAAATTAGAAACAGTTTTGATTTTGATTTATATATCGGAAACGAAGTAGAAAAAAATTATAATTCTGATTCAGTTTATGACATCTTCTGCTCTATTCCGACTGCTTTCGAATGCACTGTACCACTCATATGCACTTCTTTCTAATAAAGTCGATTTACGGTAAATCATTTTTCGACAATTCGACACAAAAAATTTCATTTTCAATAAAAATTTTAAACATACTTATCTTTTATTTGATATTTTTGTCCACTATAAAAAACCGCAGATGAACTGGCAAAATCGTGAACTGTAGACAAACTAAGTCACAGATCGCGCACAAAATGACCCAGTCAATGCAATCGCTGTGTTTCGCTCATGGTTCATGTGATGCCTATGCCGTGTTCATATATTTCCTTTAGTATTTTTTCACTAAAACTCCAAGAACTGATGCATCGTAACTGTGTCATAATCCAGAATTTTGCGCCATCAGTAATAGTTGAGATTTTGTTTGCCGAAAGAAGGCTTTGTCGTTAAAGCGCTTCCTCAGTCCTTAGTAATATCTGTTTGGAAGTAAAGAGCGGATCTAGATGAATCCCTCTATTATTCACATCATTCCGAAAGAGTAGATTTTTGTTTGTCGAAAGAAATGACTTTGACCCGATTGAATCTTAACAATGCGGCCTCTGACCTGCTATATCAATTACTGACCAGATATTCGCACTATGGCGTATTTTGGCGAAAAACCTACGACAGAACAGAGAGAAGCAGATCGCCGGTCTGGCAAGACTGTCAGCTGTTAATTACCAATCATCTGAAGTGTTAATTATTTAGTGAAAGGTTTGCCATTTACGAATATGGATCGTTTAAGAAACGTGGGTTTTCAATCGACTTTGACCCGATTGAACCTTAATAATGGTGCCTCAGACCTGCTATATCAATTACTGACCAAATATTTGCACTACGGCGTATTTTTGAGAAAAACCTACGACTAAACAGATCGAGGCAGATCGCCGGTCTGGCAAGACTGCCAACTGTTAAATGTGATTCATCTGAAGTGTTATTTATTTAGTGAAAGGTTTGCCATTTCCAAAAAAGGATCTTTTAATAACGGAAGAACGCGTAAAAATATTTAAAACTTACTACAAAAGTAGTAATTCAAACGTGGGCTTTCATACAAAGAAATGTTCTTCAACATTGTAGCTCATTTTTCACTAATGTCTGACACTGATTACGTCAACAGGCAAAATTGTCGCATATGGGGCTCTTAGAAGCCGGAAGTGATTGTGGAAAAGTCATTGCATCCGGAAAAAGTGGCTGTTTGGTGCGCATTGTGGTTTGGAGATTTCATTGGAGCGTATTTCTTTCGAAAACTACCTCAAAAGGATCCACTGTTGCAATCAATCCAGAGGAAAACATTTAAAAAACATTGTATTTTGTACATAATGCCAATTTCCAAGCATTATATTGAAATAAAATTTTTATTAAAATCAAAACCAAAAATGGATAGTTTTCATCGACCATAAACCTATATTCGGCTGCCCGATAGGTCATAAACTGTATGAGACCATAGCCAAACTTAGTATTCCTGCAAAGCTGACACGAAGCTTTTGATAAAGATGGATAGAAGTCTTATCTAGCGATTTTGCATCAAACGAGCATTTAGAGGAGAAATCATCAAACAACTAAAAATATTCCTTTTTGTAGGAAAATTGTTATGAAATGCAATACTTTTATATTCTAATCTATGTGGCAACTGAAACCTGTAAAGTATACCTTTAGGATATGCTAAAAGAAGTTTGTTATCATGGTTTAGGATTAAGGAATTAATTACAACAGCACGTTTATCTAGGGTTGTGCAAGAGAAACAATTAAAATTATTATAGGTACATTCAATCTCTAAGACAGATCTTAGATATTTTAGGAAAAAAAAAACACAAAATAATGAATGGAAAATTGACAATGAAAATCTGGAGCATAATGGGCGTGCTCAAGTCACCTCATTCCATGGCCACTTCTAACACTTAAAATATAGTTATGACTAACGATGAATTCACAAACAAATCTTAACCTCTTACATTCAACAAAAATTTGTGTGATGATTATCAATTTTAATATCTGTACAATGACTTGGCAATCTCTCAAATTTAAGTTGCAAGTGTTGGCTTTTATTTGTGGCACTTTCAGTCACGTTTTCAATAGCATTTTATCTCCACGTTCGTTTGTTAGTTAAAGAAGTTTGTTTTGCCTAAAGACCATAACTTTAAAATCTCTTATAAACACTTAATAATTTAAGGACATTTTTCAATCTTTTGATGATGTCAAAGAAACAAAAATTATTAGCTTTAACTTTATAATACGACAACAAAAAATGTATGCAAACCATGCATGAGACTGCGGCTCTCCATCGGACCACCGACCACCGACCAGCGGCCACCACCATTCCAATGCGGCAGTCAGTTCTCTTGCCGGACATTAAGAAGGCTCAGAATTCAAAGGTACTCGGTAAACACTTCATATCACGGCAAAAGCGGGTGGAATAGCGTTCTTTTTTTTTGTTTTTTTTTTTGTCTTTTATAGTTGGCTTATGATATAAGAGGACTACACGTCCATGGACCAACTGGTGAGGTGTTGTTTGGTGAAAAATTATGGAACTCATGATACCGCTGCCTCTAACACATGTCAAATTTATGTAAGGAATACTGTTTGCAGTTTTTCGCGTTTCGATGGCTGTGGATGGTAGTAGTCCATACTTAAATTCATAACTTGTTACGATCATGGTGTGGTCCATGTTGTGTTAACTATTTCCTAAGGTGTCACACGCTCTGGGTGGTCCGAGTCAATTTTCCGCCGTTGCCATTGCTGCTAGTAATGATGATGATGATGATGGCGACGGAGCGGTTTCCAGTATGTGGGCACATCATTACCCAGAGAATGTGGTGGATAAGTGTGAATAGTCAAAATGAATTTGACAATTTGTACTTGTTATAAGTTCGTGTATCGTTAAAACCGAACACACGCAATCACAGGCATAAATTTATAATAAATATTTTGCGTTATAAATTAGAGAATACCGAAACTGCGGTGTTCGCCATTTAGGAGATCTTTAATGCTGCTGTGATGGTCGATGGTTATTGGCTTTTTAAAATCGATTTTTATTTATAAAAAATTACCTCTCAGAATGTAAAATAACAGATTTTCATGCGGTGTTGAGATTTTTTAATTGAAAATATGAACGGAGAAAATCAAAAAAAAAAAAAAAAAAAAAGAAATAAATTACAAGTAAATACATCGGTGCAAAAATCCATTATGTTTCCATAAGAAATTCACTCCACTAGGTAACACAGGGGGTCGGCACTCGAATTGTTACCAATTAAAAATGCTATAATTTTGTCAACTCAAATTTTGTTAGTACATCGTCAAAACATTTCAAATTTTAAGAACAATTTGTTATTGTACGATGTAGCCGCCTTTGGAGCGGGTATTAAAATCGAGTCTGTGCGGAAAGGCTTCACACGCTGCACGAATGCGGTCTGAAAGTATTTTGACCCATTAGTGATTGATTTGAAGATCAATCCTTAAGGCGTTAAAAATCTTACATAGTTTAGATGATTCTGTGGCCTCCAGAATGGACCAAATAGAAAATCGATTGGATTTAAGTTCTGGAAATATGACCATTATTGTGAAGAAATGAAGCTGGGAAACTTTTCTTGTACAAAAAGTTTGGTTCTACTGCCTTTATGGGTTAGCGCCAAGTCGTATTGAACCGACCCAGTGGCTTCTACCGAATCGGCAAAGATAACAAAGCTTCGTTTAAAATTTGTTCACGATAAATTTGTCGATTTACCTTCACGCCCTGTTCAATGAAAGCGAGTGGTGAGCGTATTGAACCGACCCAGTGGCTCCTACCGAATCGGCAAAGATAGCAAAGCATCGTTTAAAATTTGCTCACGATAAATTTGTCGATTTACCTTCACGCCCTGTTCAATGACAGTGAGTGGTGAGCGTCCTGCGGCAGTTACCCCAGTCCAAACCATCACTGATGCAGGCGCTTGCTTTCGCAGAACAATTCGCTGGTCTAAACTGTCATTTGATTTCAACCATAAAAATGTTTTCATCAGAAAACATCAAATTTTCAAGCCCACCAGCAACGTGCAAATGTTTAAATGCCTTTGCTCTTGCTAGGCGATCTTTTTTCTGTACAGATGTTAAACTTTGCTCTTTTTATATTTTGTAGGATTTTTATTGTGCACCTAATTCCGTTTTTACACGGTAGATTGTTTTCAGAAAAAAACAAACAAAATTAGGTGTAGTTCAAGTTTTAGTACTCATTCTATGCTACGAGCAGATACGTTGGCATTTTTCCCCAACTAAACTTCGCTTTGTTGTGGATTGCATTAAATTCGGGCGTTCACCTTTCGAAATATTTCTGGTAATATTGCTGTAATTTGGATGTTTATCCCTATGGCGCGGGGGTGGACGCACGAAGTGTTACAAATTCCACGCTATTATAGAAACCAAACGACTAATGACAGCGCCCTCCTTTTTTGCCAAGCATTAACCAATTATGTGGTTTACAAACCTACGGAAACATATCGTTTTATATCGCAGTTACAAAAGTTATCGAAATGGAATTCAAACACATTAATATCATAGCTTTGTATTAGACTGGAAAATCGTAACCAGCCGTTGTTAATGATCTATGACATGTACATTTGCGAAAAATGTTTGTGCATCGGACCGTGGCACGTTCCAATAATACTGATAGCATTAACGACACGCCATGTAGGTAGACATCCAAATTACAGCAACACTGCCAGAAATATTGCGAAAGGTGAACGCCCGAATTCAATGCAATCTACGATGAAGGGCAATTTAGCTGGTGAAAAATCCCAACTTGTCTGCTCATAGCATGCAGTACAAGTGGTACAAGTTGTAACCATGACGAAAGGACAGCGATATATATTATAGTCGGAATACGTCGAAGATATCCAAATTTGATGGAAGAAATCTCTATGGAAAGTCTCCGAAAGAATCCAAAGAATCGAATAGAAATAATTCTCTGCGACTAAAATCACGCAAGCAGCTTACTAACTTTTATGAATACAATACATGCTAATACCACATTTTATCAAATTTGAATGAATTCTTAATTTGTATAATGGATTTTTGTCTGCTAGTGTTTTAGTAGGGTAGTGTATTAGGGTAGGGTAGTATAACAATATATTTGTACATTCAAGATGTTATTGTAAAACAAAATTACATATACTCGTACTAGGAACATCTATGGTCAAGAAAAAAAGCTTGATTAATAATACATGTTTATTGTGATCTTCTTAAAATTCCAAATTATTAATCATAATTATTCATATTACATTTCGGTAAATTTTTGGCGATCATATTTGGTCAGGAATAACCAGAAATGGCTCTGAGTTCTTTACATTCCTCTTTTGCGTCATCGTAACCATTCTCCTCAGTCGACATCATTCATTTAATTCTTCTGACATAGTTTATGACCAATCAGGCAATAAATTGGCATTTAATTTAATACAAATTGAATTACGATTTACGAATTTAAGCGGAACCCCCACAGCGTAAATTTTCAATCAAAATCGTATACATCCGCGAAATTGTTATGGATTTTGGCCATTCATTGTTGGCCAAAAACGAAAAATATAAAAAACAGAATTGTATACAAGAAAGCAGCATCAACAACAATAATACAATATCAAATAAATTTGTTTGGCAAATGAAATGAATGCTAAGACTAAAATGAACGTCTCAGCGAACGAACGAAAGAGAACATGACGGAGAAGCCCACAAAAAAAGAAAAAGAAATGCTGGATGAAATGCAGGGAGTTTAGTCACACCACAGCGTCCCAGTGCGGAGTGGTAATGTCTACAGGAAACTTTCTCATACCACACTGTGTATATAGATTATCAAATTGATTCCAATTAACACTTGCCACCGCAGGAAACAAAACGGAATCAATGAAACGGTCTAAAATTCATGGATACCGCATGACCAGCTTAAACATCGGTGGGCAATAAAATTAAAGTCAACGATATAAATAACAATACTAAATAAAGGTTAAGTTTATTAACAATTGCCTGTTGCACAAACAAGTCAAATGACATATAAACCCTTCCGCAATTTTCATTAATATGGAAGCTGGAAATCGTGTTCAACAATATTTTTTTTTTTTGGCTTTACAATATGCTTTACAATATAAGCAGGGCAAATTTTTTTAGGATTATTCCAAAGATGTTCGATGTACGATCTCATTTCTCCCTTCTTATGGTATCAAGCGAAATTTTCCGAGCTCCCTTCAGCGACAGTTTAGTACCAGCAAATGGAAATTTATATAAAAATGTTGATCGCAGAACCAGATACCAGAAAAATGCTTTCAGCATATAAAGGGTGTCCCAACAAGAACGCAAGATTTAAATTTGGCGCCATTCGAAGTGTCATTGTTTGACATTTGAACAATTGTTATTGTTTGCTAGTAGAAGGTACGAGGTTAGTAAAAATGGAGCGCTACACGAATGAACAACGCATTCTCATTGTGAAATTGTTGTACCAAAATAGTGAAAGTTTTGCGACTACAGTTCGCAAATTGCGATCAATTTGGGGTCACAATAATGCTCCAAAAAAGTCAACTGTAAAGAGATTAATGGATAAACTCGCCAAAACCGGGTCTGTTAATGATGTAAAGACAACAACGCGCCTTCGACCAGGTCGATCGACCGAAAAAGTCGCAGCTATACGTGATGATGTCGCTCAAACTCCATCCACCTCAATTCTACACCGAGCTCAGCAAATTGGTGTCTCCAAATCCACTATGCGAAGAATTTTGACGACAGATTTGCATCTTCATGCATATAAAGTTCAATTGACTCAGGAACTGAACTGATCACTGACCATGGACAGCGAAGGGAGTTCGTTAATTGGCTATTGGAGAGACAACATGAAAATGCTGATTTTGCCGATAAAACCATCATTCAGTGACCAGGCCCATTTTCATCTTGATGGCTTCGTCAATAGGCAGAATAGTCGCATTTGGGGTGAGGAAAATCGTCGAGTGATTCATGAGAAGCAAATGCATCCTCAATGTGTCACTGTGTGGTGTGGATTTTGGGCAGGAGGAATCACTGGATCTTTTTTTATGGAAATGAGGCATGTCAAGCGCAAACAGTCAATGGTGTTCGGTATCGTGAAATGATAGCCAGTTTTTTCGTACCTAGAATTGAAGAAATGAATGTGGAGGGCAGGTGGCTTCAACAAGACAGCCAGAGAAACAATTCAATTGCTGCATCAGTCATTTAAACCTTGCGTTCTTGTTGAGACACCCTTTATATATTGATTAACGTCACAAAAATTGAACACGTAGCATGCAGCCAGAGAAACAATTCAATTGCTGCATCAGTCATTTAAATCTTGCATTCTTGTTGGGACACCCTTTATATATCGATTAACGTCACAAAAATTAAACACGTATCATGCACGGTTTAAAGGACAGAGTATCTTTTAAGCAAACGTATTTCATAACCTTATTTCATAGTCATCCATTGAGCGATGTCCACATGTTTAACTGGCTGGATGACAGGCACGTAAATTTGCGTAATTTTTAAATCTTAAAACTTAGCATACACACATACGCACATCCTTTCCCACTACTTCCACACAAATTGACCGATTATCAAAAAATTTCTTCTTTCTTCTTGCAACTCTCTGTTCATAAATTGCAGTAAATACTTGCAGTAATGCTTACATAATTTGAAAACAATTGACTGGATAACTACGTTTATTCTGGAAATGACCGATTTATCTCATATACGAGTATTCTTAAGTTAATATATTTTATTTAGTTAAAATAAAATTTCTAAAATTTTATGCATATCAAGTGTTTGCCAAGAGAGGGTTAGAAAAGGATATTCTTGTGCTGTCACCTACACAAAATGACAGATTATATTAAACTAAAACTATGACTACCAATTCGTTTTCTTTCTTTTTGAACACTTTCTTGGGCATCAGCAACAGACCGACCATCTTTCTTCAAAATCATTCACTAAACGATAAATAGTGCGTGTTGTTGGCACGTTGTTTCGCCCAAAAATTTCACGTAACTTTCTCATCGTCACAGTAATCGGTGATTGGTTTTGATAAAATGCTTTAACGATTAAAACACGTTCGTTTATCGAAAATTTTTCCATAATAAATTTGGTTCGTCTCTACTTGACGACTGTCAAATATGAACTGTCAAGACTAATGTTTACCAAAATGGCGGCAAAACAAAGTAGTACAACTTCCCGACGGACACCCTGTATTTATAGTTTTTGTTATCACAAAGAAGGCTACGAGAACAAACCACTTGAATTTATTACTGGTAGAAGTTAAAGTTCTGTCGGATTTGCCCAGAAAAATTTTGGAATCTCATTCCTTTAGGGTCTTACTACACCCACCTGAGATATTTTTGTGATTAAATTATTGATCACTAATCGTAAAAGTACGACTTTAGCGACAGATGAACGGTTGGGACACAACTCCATCATAGGCAATTCTGTTTGGTAAAATGGTCCTTATAGAGAAATTCATCTGTATTTCAATAATTTACTTTGTCATAAATAAATCCAATACATTCTAAAACTGTATTGACCTTACTGGAATCGTTAAAGTAATAAACAAAAAAAAAAAAAAAGTTCAGCTTAAAAGATGCGACGTCATTGTCCACACACATAAGTTAAATTGTTGCGCATGCGCTCCAGGGCGTTAATGTGAGCGCACGCGTTGGTTGAAGTTTCTTACTTTATTTCTTCTCTTTTTCGGTTTAGCGCAGCTCGTGAGAAATGATAAATAATGCATAATTTCGTTTGGCATTCAATTTCATTTTGTGTGACACATAAATTACGTATTAACGCTTTAAGCTGTTCCAGTTGGCACAGTTTGCTTCGGCCACTTACAGATTTGAACGTGTCGGGCAACTGGATTTTTGGCACAGAGATCTGTTTCGTATATAAATCATTTCAGTGCGATGTAGTAGCGATGTAGCGATACAGTGGAAAATATTTTGGAAATTAGAATAAAATGAAAAATCATTCTTAACGATATTGTTTTCGACATCAAAGTTATTGTTATTTAAACTCATAGACTACAAACCCTAAAAATACAGGATTACACAACATTGTTAACAATTGTAATGTATAAGGAGGGCAGAATACGTCTAATAAGTGATTGAATAAATGGTGGAAAATTTAAGGCATCGTCAATAGTAGATCCTGGAATGACAAACAAAAAAATATTTTTTTTTTCATTTTATTTATTTCATTTTATTATTCACTTATTTACACAATTGTATAACAATTACAAATAATCATGTTCTTAATATTAATCCCGCGAAGCCATACAGGTGATAGCAAAAGAAAAAAAATTTGATATTTTCCAATATTTTCGGTAAGATTGCATTAGTCAGTCCAGGTGACCTATTTTTTTTTTTTTTTTTTTTTTTTGCATGTAATTCAGTTTGAAATAAAATTTACATGTAATTTATCTCAATTCACTTTAAAATTCAATTTATTTATAAAGGGTGTCCCAACAAGAACGCAAGATTTAAATTTCTCTGAATTGTTTCTCTGACTGTGTGATATGTGGCGTCGTCTTGGTGAAACCACATGCCCTCCACATTCATTTCTTCAATTCTAGACACGAAAAAACTGGTTATCTTTTCACGATACCGAACACCATTGACTGTTTGCGCTTGACATGCCTCATTTTCATAAAAAAGGGCCAATGATTCCTCCAGTCCAAAATCGACACCACACAGTGGCACGTTGAGGATGCATTTGCTTCTCGTGAATCACTCGAGGATTTTTCTCACCCCAAATACGACAATTATGCCTATTGACGGAATCATCAAGATGGAAATGGGCCCCGTCACTGAAGATGATTTTATCGGCAAAATCAGCATTTTCATGTTGTCTCACCAATACCCAATTAACGAACTCCCTTCGCTGTCCACGGTCAGCTGGCTTCAGTTCCTGAGTCAATTAAACTTTGTAAGTGCAAATCTTTCGTCAAAATTCGCTGCATAGTGAATTTGGATACATCAATTTGGAAAATTCTGCACATGGATCTGGTTACTCCCAAGTGAATAACAATCAGAGAACCCAAATTAGAAATTATATAGAAATTAGATATTTCCTTATTTGCGAATGGACCCAAATGCTCCGGCACGAAAGGTTTTCGGCAACAAACTCGATGGATGGTGCCAAAGAGGGCGACCAAAACTCCGTTGGAAGGACCACGTTTTTGAAATACTATCGAAGCATGGTGTGACGAATTGGAGGAGAAGCGCAGAAGATCGAAGCGTTTGGAATTATTTTTTAAGAAGAAGGAGAACCGAATTATTAGCAATGCAAACGTAATCACAGCAATCACAGTATCATTGGTGTAATTAAAACGGATAAAATCTCAAAAGAGAGGATCGATTGGATACCATAATTATCAAGTAAAAGCATTCAAGGATCTTAACGTTCAGATGTGCATTATTTTTGGTAGAAAGAAGTTTTTTTGTATAAGCATTTTTAAACAACTCAGCTCATGAAAGCAGACACATACTGGGGAAACCGGTTTAAAATAGACCAGTTTCCGATTTAGACAGCCGCTTTAGAGCCTTCGCAACTTTTTTGGCTGCATATAAACCAGGTCGTTTTCCTTTGTATTCGATCTTATCAAACTTCCTGCATTTGTTTCTCCCAACATTTGTTTTTTTCAAACTTACACAAAGCCAGCAATATTTTACGCCAATAACACGTCCGTTCATTTTCTTGCTTTCATTTAAAGTCCTACCTAAAAGAAAAATCTCAGCAAATTTGATAATTGAGCCATGAAAATATGCAATAATTTGGCATAGATCACACCTACAATTTTACATGCCAAATAGCAAACATGCCAACATGCAAAAACGCAGAGGTATCACATTCCCACGTCATTTCACATCACTTGCTGTCGTTTTGCTGTTGTTGTCTAAAAGCAAAAAAAAATCAATCAAATAACCAAAGTCGCGGATTAGGTGCAACTGCTCAACACTCGATACTTAGATACGAATGTGTTGAAATCATATCTCATCTGGAAGCGATAACGTTAAATGACGGCAAGAAAAATTCAACAAACACCGGCAACAAGAAATTGTAAAGCAATTTTAACACCTCCATAAGGTAGTTGAAATTTAATTTCATAATGCCTACATAGAAATAGAAATATAGGTCTAATCCGACAAAATATATCGGTACGAGCTATTATACGATGGGCATTTGTAACGAAAATTTATATACAGTGGCCGACATAAGTCTACATACGGCCACCATTTCTAGTACCTGATGATTATGAACAAGTTAAGGAGGAAAGTAATGATGCAGTTTTCTTTGAAATGTAATTTTTATTAATATAATATCAAAACTTCTAATTACTGTAATATAAAATTAGAGAATTGTTTAAGAAAAACGAAAAAAAAAAACATCGAAAACGAGTCAACGTACGGCCCACCCTATTTTCCTTTGTGTTATTTTATTTGTCCGTTTTTCGGATTTTACGTTTGAGCTCTCTTTTAGGCTTGGAATAAGTTGTGTTTAGGTTTATTTGGGATAATTGCGAGAAATATTTCATGGTTCCTCGAAAAGAAATTTCAAGTGAAGTGAGAAAATTAGTATTAAAACAATGAAATGAAGAAATGAAAAAAATCGTTTGGTGAAATATCAAAACTGTTGAATTTAAGCAATTCAACGGTTCAAACCATACTTCAGAACCTTAAAAACACCGGTACAAATGAAAATAAACCGCGCAGTGGCCGTCCAAAAAAGCTTAATCGCAGATATCTTACTTTTATTATAAAAATTGGACAAAAATCAGAAAGTGTCTACCAAAAAATTAGCCAAAGGTCTAGAAACTAGATCAAATGTGATTGTAAATTCAAGAACTATTCGAAGATATTTAACTAATAACTGTTTCTATAGCAGGACTCCACTCGAAAAAACCCTTATAAGAGAAAAAAAATCGTAAGCTTCGCTTGGAATTTGCCCAACAGCATAGTACGAAAGGAAATGATTTCTGGAAACGAATTTTGTTTACAGACGAATCTCCAAAGTATGGAGGAAAGGTAGTACAGCAATGCATACCAAACACTTAATTCCAACTGTTAATCGTGGTGGTGGCAGCGTAATAGTTTGGGGTGCCATTGCTGGAGTAGGAAATGTGGTATTTATTGAGGATAACATGAATCGAAATCAGTATAAATCAATATTGGAACAACATTTGAAACCATCGGTTGATATTGTGAATTTTGTTGCCAGTTGGATATACCAAAAAGGTAACGATCCAAAGCATACCGCTCATGTAGTTAAAGATTGGCTGCTTTATTATGCCCCACGACAGTTGCACACACCAGCTCAAAGCCCGGATTTAAATGTCATTGAGCACGTTTGGAAGATTTTAGAGCACAAAATCAGAAAACTGAATATTACTAGGACTCCAACACTGAAAGAGAAGCTTTAAGAAAAATGGAATAATATAACGTCTACAGAATTGAAAGTCTTAGTTGACTCAATGCCCAGACGATTGCAGGCAGCTATAGATGCCCTTGGTGGGCCAACAAAATACTAAATTTAAATTTCATAAACATTTTAAATGCTTAAACAAAGTTATCTATGTTAGTTTACCAGTCGTACGTAGACTTTTGTCAGTGCTTTTTTTTCGTTTTTCTTTAATAATTTTCTAAGTTTATACTTAACCCAAAGTAGTTTTTTCTGTTTTATATTAATAAAATGATTTTTAAAACAAAACTACATCATTAGTTCTCTCCATAAAGTTTTCGGACTTGTGAGGTAGCAGAAATGGGGCCGTACGTACACTTTTGTCGGGCACTGTATGTATACATAAAGTGCCCGTACGTAGACTTTTGTCAGTGCTTTTTTTTCGTTTTTCTTTAATAATTTTCTAAGTTTATACTTAATCCAAAGTAGTTTTTTCTGTTTTATATTAATAAAATGATTTTTAAAACAAAACTACACTATTAGTTTTCTCCATAAAGTTTTCGGACTCGTGAGGTAGCAGAAATGGGGTCGTACGTTCACTTATATCGGGCACTGTATGTACATATATACAGTGCGATAATTCTGTTCTTAGCGTTTTTCACAATTATAATCCTCTTGCTTTCTTGTTCCATCCCTTTAAGTTTGAATGTCTAAAAGTAAGAACCTGCTGTATTAGGTGATGATGATGATGATGCCATTTTTCTTCCACTCCTATCAGTTTGGTACCGCAAAAGTACGAACTTCGAAAAAATCTGTTCTTGCCGCCCCTCCTTATGTTGCAAGGGCACTCCCAGTTATGTGAAGATAACTTCAACCGTTTGCTGTGGACAAAGACACCATTTTTGTATACTCTCATCCTAGATTGAACCTTTTTTCCTGTTTTTATACCTAAACACACAACATTCGAATAGGATCACCAATTTTAATGATTTTAGCTCCAGCCGCTTGATATGGGCGAAGATACCAGAATTACCCCTTTCACCCTTTTTTCCTAAAAGTACGTATTTCGAAAAATGTATTTTTGCTTACCACAGACCGACGAAGTATTCAAGGCTCTTCTTATACCTCACATACGAATGACCGATTTAGACCACCTGGCGCAAATTGTGCGCTTGGTGAATTTGGTTCTGAAAGCGAAATTGAACGTCGTACTTCCGCTATGTATCTAATTAGCTGAATTTAATAAAATTTTTGCCTCTTATATTGCATTATAAAGTTTAATAAATTTTTAAATATTCGACTCGATTACCAGATGTTTTCTGGTATTTTCCTAGATTAGTATAAAAGGTAAAGTAAGAAGAAATGCATTATTTTACCAACAGATGGATTTAGTAACCTGTATCTAGCAATACGAGTATATAAGTACCTATATGATCGGAGTACGCCATCTATAGGAAGATAAGTTTTGTAGTCAGAAAATTGATCAATCAGTTTTGTGGTTGCGGGACTCAGTATTGGTTGGGCACGCGTCAAAAATGAACACCAACGAAGCGAAAATACGTCATATTTCACAATTTTTCTTCAATAAAAAGGAAAACGCAAATCACACGTCTGAAAATATAAATAACGTTTATAGTCCTGACACTGTAACAGCCAGTCACGTCTAATTTTGGTTTCGTTGATTCAATTTCGGTAATTTTGATGTCAAAGTTGCACCATGTTCTGGAAGACCAAATGTCGAAAATGTCGATAAAATAATGGAAATCCCCTAGCTTGGCCATCATGTGAGCACTCTTTCGATTGTCCAGGTGCTTAACGTTACACAAAAAATTGTTTTGGAACCATTCGCGTAAGCCTGGATACAAAAACAATGCAAAATATATGTGTGCCACTCGAGTTAACGTGAAGAAAATTTCGTGGATCGAATTTTCATTTATAGATCGCTGCTGAAAAACAAATAAATCGAATCATTTTTGACGCGTATGTGACTGCTGATGAAAAGCAGCTCACTTTCAATAACGTCAAGTGAAAACAATCGTAGTCGAATCGAGGTGAATTGACACAAACGGTGGCTAAGCTAAGATTAATGATCAAGAAAGTTGGCTGGAAATCATCTACTAAGAGCTGACCCTCTACGGCCAAACTCTTGTGTCAGGCTTATAGGAAGCAATCGCTCAAAAGCAGCCAGCTTTAGCCAATAGGAGAGGAATTGCGTTACACGGCAGGCCACAAATCTTGATAGTGACTCGCCAGAAGCTCCGTTAGAAGATCTTATACATCCATCTTATAGTCCGAACCTGACATTAAATGATTACCATTAGTTGCTGTCTATGGCGAATGATTTTGCTGGTGGAAAATTCGCTTCAATGGAAAGTTGTAAAAATCGTCTGTCCCAGTTTCAGAGAAAGTTCCTAAGATAGAGGCATAGTGGAATTACCTTCAAAATGGCAACCAGTTATCGAAAGAAACGGTGCATATTTGACCTAAATTAGATAATTTTAATTATGCTAAATAAATACTTCAATGTCACGTAAGAGCAATGTATAAAATTCAGTAGTTCTGCGAACGAAAATGGACTGAATGTGCAAGGTGCAATAGAGTGTCAAATGTATCAACTGGTCAAGTTTCTAAACATCAATAGTTCCTCTTGAAATTCTAAACGGAGGACTTGAGTAATTCTTAGTTTTACACTTTTATTTATTGCGATTTAATTGTAAACACTTTCAATAAGAATCTAGTAATTTACCATTACCTATCTTGCTTCCCTTACACTTTTACGCCATTTCAACAGGGCATTGGGTAGAAAGAGGTACGTGTAAGTCACGTTGTGAATCAGCAACAATTCGCATGGGAATTTGCTCCAGGAGATTTTTTTACCTCAACTTATGTTATAGCCCTTCACTGAGCTTCTTTTTATATCCAAACTTATTTCAATTGTTCCAAACATGGTTTTGTGCAATGTTTGACCCATCATCAGACTTGCTGATTTCCATTATTTTATCAACATTTTCGGCAAATTAACTTCTACCCAAATTCTAAAATTACTGGGAGAGAATTGATAAAAACAAATTAGCTCGTGATTGGCAGTTACAGTATCAGTATCATATGTAGTATTTCGTGTTTGCTGGTGTCCATCTTTGACTCGGTCTCAAACAATACTAAATGAAGGATTCACAAAATTGCGTAAGAAGTTTTTTGCGTACAAAGTCTTACTTGTTTAATGTAATCCGGTCGCAGTTATAGATTAGTAAAGCCAGTATACAGATTAATAAAGCCTTCTATTTTTTTTTTTTTTTTTTTTGTTTTTGCTTACCAAAAGCGGCTCATTCAGCACATTATATCATAACCACAACATTCATACCAAGAAAGGTGAAGTTCTTACCCGTTTAAAGTTTGAGAATAGGTTAAGGCCGTTTCGTCTCCTAATCATTCGCTTTATCAGATACGATTATTTACATTATTTTAAAATAAACCAGCCATTCTGAGGGAAACTTCGAAGGAAACCAGGTACTATTTGGTTCGATTTGTCCGTATCATTGAATTTGCCCGGTGTACGAGTATATGATGCTGTAAACTCCGCTATATAAACTTAAATATCTGCAGATATTTAGTAATGACACTACTTTCAACAATGATACACTAATATGGTAGTGAAGCAGAAGAGCGTTTAGATAACATTTTAATAATGACGTAGCAGAAGTAGCAATAACAATTTTTTGAATTGTCATTTTTGAATTATCAAAATGTCACTTTCATGGCGATTATACTAATTTACACTGCACATAAATTATTATTTACATTTTGTCTACTAAAAAATGTCAAATTCTTCCTAAGAACAAGTCGCCTTTTTTCGAAAACTTTCGAAACTTTCAGTGTTTCTGTTGCTTTCAAATTCCCCTGTGTAAAATGTCGCAGGATAATCAAAGATCTAACGATGACATGTTTGTGTTCCAATTTTGTTTTCAATGTCTCTTATAAAGCAAAAACACTTGTCATAACTACTTTTAAGAACATGATCTGACACTTCATTCACTGCTGATGTAATTTCTATTAGTCAAGAACAAATTTCTTTACGACTACTTTTCACTACTTCGCTCTTTCCAATTGAACTACTTCGTATTTCCTTAGTTCTTGAAAACATTTTTCCCCTCAACTAACTTTGCCATCTCCTAACGAATATTTTTAAAATGTATTAATCAAAGGCAGATAACTTCTCAATAACTTTTCTTAATGTGATGTAGGGTATTCCTGCACTTATATCTCCCAATTTAAACAAAACCACACTACTTTTAGTTCACAACAAAACACAGCACAAAAATAATTCGCCAAAAGGAAAAAAACTTGAGTAAAACATAAAACCACACAAACCAAAACTAAAACATGATTATCGCTAAAGCACCTACAATCACTCAGTGGCCATCATTAAAGTCAAATCATTTTTCACATGTTATGGGGTTCCGAATCGAATCGTTGACGTTTTGGCGGACGGGCAGGCGGATTGGATATTGAACTGATGATTTGCCAGTAAGTAGGTGCAGATTCAACCAGTCTTCAATAGATGGAATCTTCTTAGTAACAGAAATGAAAGAAATATTTCTCACTAAAATTTTGTATAAACTATCATCACGATTTCTTTCCCTAAAATACCAAAAAAAGGGGGAAAGGAAAAAACACGCAAAGGACAAAACCCAAAGAGGGAAATAACATAAAAGGTACATTTTTGTAATCAAATCAACACCTTCACCTAAACTAAATGTTGCAACAACAAAACCACAAAACTTTATATCTCTGCAGAGATATTTTATAATATTTTTATTATACTTCTTCATTTCTGCAATGAAGAATCAACAAAAGCAGTAAAGAAACAATTTCATTTTTACGAGGTAAACGAATGATGATGATCATCAAGGCTCACATCATCACCGTCACCGTCAGCTTGTATTCACAATAACATCATCACTAGCATCAGGAGCATCATGAGCATCCCCACATCGCCACAACCGGCGTGTACTTCTGCTGTGTTCAACATGCTGTATGAAAAAACTACATTCGAAATAAATCAGGCGAATTGTGTTGCAGCGTGATCGATCAATAAACACTTGCTGCATGCAATAATAATGTTACTATAATGCACAGTGGTAAACTGAGTCTAGATTGTTTTCAAAACTTTATTAATGGCAAATGCGGTATTAACTATGATGTTAACTTTTGTTTGAATACCTTACAATTTTGTTATCGCATTTTTTCCTCGGCGTTTAATGGACTTTCAACAATAATATGTAATCGGTTATTGGTACTCTAAGTATTCCTACTATGATTAGGAAATTCCCAACTTTTCTAGATATCTGGGAAACACATTTTCGTCGTTTTAGAACATCTTTATAAATGACGTCATCAATTTTTAATGACTTTCGATGCCAAGGCACTATATTTGCCGCAGTATTAACCTAACCTACATTTGACCAACGTGGATCAAATTGATCCACATGAAATTGTATTCTATATAAAATAATGTAGAAAAAAATCCATTACATTTGCAAAATATTAAAGCCTTTATTAAGTACAGTTAAAATGATCCAATTTAGATCAAATATGTACCGTTTCGTTCGACAACTTGGCAAAAAATTAGGACAGTTGACTTTCAGAAGTCTCTCTTAAGGAGAATTGTTCGCCAGCAAAGTCTTTGCACATAGAAAGAAGCAGGTGGTAATCACTTGGTGCCAAATGCGGACTATAAGGTAGTTGCATAAGAACCCCCCAAACAAGTTCCCGGAACTTCTGATAAGTCAGCAGCCACTCCCAAGCACATGTCGTAACTCGCAGTCGACATTTGCAGCTAAATTCGAGTCGACTAAGTAAATTAACAATTAGACTACGCCAAGGAAAACATACGCCGGAGCCTTCCGTAAGAGTGTTCAGATAAACTAGCCATTTTTCAGACATCAATTTGGCTTACATCTTAATTTCTTTACAACAATGGCCTCCATATTCCCCGGACTTAAGCCCAAAATTTGTTGTCACATGGTTTGTTCTGGAGGCCAACGTTAAAAGTTCAGCGCCTTGATGATTACTCTTGGCTGAGAATGGGACGAAATGCCATCAGACCTTACTCGTGCATCGTGTGAAGCCTTCCCGGACAGTCTTGATGCTTTTATCCGCGCTAAAAATGGCCACATTTTTTATATATTTTTGGGATATGTTAAAGTTATTTGGTAAAGAAAATAAAAATTGATAAAATTACAGCGTTAATAATATGTAACACTACGAGCGCTGATGCCTGCACATTCTTTCTAACTATGATTATAAATATGCAGCAAAAGAAGTACATCCGCTGAAGCTGAAATTCACCACAATTTTTGAAGCAAAGCGTAACTAACCAATGAACTTAACATAGGCTTGTCTGGGAATGAAGCGGATTGTGATGTGTTTTCTTCACATTTGAATAAAAGTTATTATATCAATGAAAAAGTAATAATTTTGATGGAATTTTGTGTTTGACCAAAGAAATTTTGTTTTTGTATCAGTGTTTTCAGACCGAAATTAGACCATAAAAGAGCGTTTATATCAAATGTGATAGTGTGGATATTGTAATGCATTTTAATAAGAACTACCGAGTTTATTTAGATGTAGAAGCAGTATAAAAATACTTCTTTGGAACTAATAAATATGCATATATTCTAAATGATGAAAATGATATTCTTTTTGAGCGACTTCCAGTTTTGTTGCTGGGTAAAGAAGAACAACATTTTGAAATCTTCTGCAATCAGAGGCTTAACAAAGGAATGACTTCCAGTTTTTTTGCTGGGTATAAAAGAACAACATTTTGAAATCTTCAGCAAGGAGAACGTTAACGAAGGCTTCAGTGACCCCGCGAAATTCTCACAAAAGGGCTTAGGGTGTTTATGCTTTTAATAGTCGTTTTTTAAATGATCTTGAAAGAATTGTGCGTGTAACTCTTATGTTCTTGACCATCCAGACCACTGTGCAATACCATTATTGGGCTGCTTAACTTAGGCAACCACCTAAACTTAAACTTCTGTACTACCACCACCACCCTAAAGCAACAAACGTTGAGGAGAACTCTCAGCTCTTTTGGCAGACTAATTTGTCATTTTAAAATAGCGATTTGTTTGGTGCTTGCCACATGATGCATGCACAAGAGTTGATGTTGCTGCAAATGGTTTACGTAGTTAATTTTTTTGTTATTCTTTCCAAGATTTCCAGTGAAATATGGCAACACTTTTATTATGCATACAACCGATAGGAGCAACTAAAGTCGGAATATAGTTGTAATTTTTTCGTTAAGACTGTCTTCGTGGTGTCTGTGGTGTTGCACAATTAAGGACCCCATAAGCAAACTAGGGAATCCCTCGCATTGGAATATGAAAACGTTGAACCACACCACAACTAAATTATACCTTATTGATGTTATTCTTACCGTTGTTGTTGCTGCTGCTGTTGCTGTTGTTGTAGTTAGTAGGAGCTGATATAAAGCCTTTTTTTCGGAATCTGGCGTTTTTGTTTTTGCGCCGTTTTCTGCTTGCGCTATTGAAGTGGAACGATGAAAGGCGTTTGTGCTTCTTACTTACATTTGTCTACCAGAGGTATTGACCTGCAATTGATACCAATCTTCTACAATCCATTATGTTTTGGGCTAAAACTTTGGCTTTCATGTCTCATTATTGGCAATTTTGCCGTAACTGCCACAGCAACGGCACCAGCAACATCAAAATAAAAATGGAGGTAACATCAACAGTTCCTATAATTGTTGCATGGTGCTGGGATGCAGTTTTTTTTTTAGTTTTTTTTTTTGGTGTGGTTCTTGCGGTTCCTTTTTTTTTTTTTTGTTTCAATCGGCTTTAACTTTGTATGATTTTGTGGTAGGACCCGTGCATGGGAATTCAGTTATAGCACATATTAATATGTTGGAGAATAACACAATATGATCACATATTGTGGCAGTGATGATAGAACAATTTTTAGGGTTATAGTTGCATATTAGTATGTAAGTAGTGCGGGATTTAATCTCTTATGTATCCCATCAGATTGTGAGATATCGTTTCTCTATACATGAAAGGAACTTCATGTAAACCGTTTACATATGAATAATATTATTTCATTTTACTTTATTTATTTAAGTTTGTGAAGAATCAATCGTTACAGAATAATACAATGATATACGAAATGTAAACAGTAAGATTATATCTTCTTCTTAGGTGGCGACTGAAATAGACATCCTTATCTACATATATTATACGCCGCCCGTAGAACATAATTCCAAACGCTTCGATCTTCTGCGCTTCTCCTCCAATTCGTCACACCAAGTTTCTGCATGAGCTGTATAAGCTATATACCGACATCGGCGTGCTTAAACGCATTAATATACGTACAGCGAATGCACTGGCTGGCTCATGTTTGTGCGGATGAACTCAAATGCTCCGGTACGGAAAGTTTTCGACAACGAACTCGACGGACGGCGCAGAAGAGGGCAACCAAAACTTCGTTGGAAGGACCAGTAAGATTATATGGGTTATTCATTTTTCGATTTGAAAAGTAAAGTTAAATAAAACGCACATAAAGCTACGATTTCGATGAAACTTTTATTTCATTATAATGCTTGAACGTTGCCATTATGCACGAAATAAATTGTTACCCAGTTAGTGGCTTCAAAGCCAGCCTAGCAAAACAATAACTATTTAAGTTGAAAGTTACGCGATCTTCAGCTGTTAATGTTAGTAAATGGCAAACCTACTGCTTTCAATAAATAAGTAGCACTTCAGATGACAGGTATTTAACAGCTTATCGGCGATTTGGTTTTGGATGGTTTTGCCAGACCGTCGGTATATAAGGTAACGCATTCTATAATTGAGATCAAGAACCTATAATTGTAGTACAATTTCATAACTTTAGCGACAGCTTTTTTGGAGGGATAATCTGCTAAGTTAGTGTTGATATTAAAAGTAATAAATTATCACAATGCATTAAATCGAAGAAGTGACAAAAATTTAGTACATTCAGTATGGATAGAGATTATGCTAAGCAAAAATATAACAGAGCTAATTCCTCCTTGGCAGTTCATCCTTTCAGTCAACGGTAGAAATAAAAAGCTATTTTTATACAACAAAATATATATAATTTCAGTTCTTAATCCATTTCAAAATCTCTTGGAATATAATTCAAAAACTTGCGAAATTGATTATATTGACACAGTTGACTGGGCAGATAGCTATTTCGGTATTCGCCAAAATGTCATCTTCAGTGCCCTTTGCTGTTTGTGGTTTATCGAACATCATCATACTGGGTGGCGAATCGTGCTACTGTTTGGAAATTTTCATTGGAGCTCCGCCATAACCGGTCTGGTTATGCGTGCACTTGCTCCATCTAGTTGGAACCAAATGCTATTGAAACGGACACATCTTCGTCACTGTTCTGGGTAAAAAAAACTGCTTTAACATATTTAAATAACGGGGCGCATTGTGAGTTTACAGTTGAAAGTAGCACGATTCGTGCGCCACTCTATTTTAAAAATGAGAAAGAGTTTGCTTATTTCATTTTATGAGCATACGAAATGGTAAAAACAGTGAAATTTTCAAGAGCAATGTCTAAACTGTTAATTTCAGGCGTGCTCTTAAGTATTATGCCTGTCATTGAATAATGCTCGCGAGCATTTTCTATGCTACTGCTCTTTCACTTAATTCTATGAGTGCTAGAATGAGAGCAAACGAACGATTTCAACACCCGATTTTCAACATTCACATAAAATTTACTTATTGTCCCATGTGGAAACTGTTGATGTCGTAGATGCCGTAAAAACTAAAATTTTCTTTAAAATATCCGTTATTATATATTAACAGGGTGACGCACCAATTGCACTTCAATAAGTAACTCAAGTAAGATTTTTTTTTATAATGAATGTATCGGAAATTTTCGCTAAAATACCCGTTAATAAATATTTTCAATTTTGGCGATCATTAACAGGGTGACTTACCAATTTCACTTCAATAAGTAGTTCAAATAACTGTTTTTTATATTGAATGTATTTTACTTTTTTCTTTTTGTTGTATAGAAAATTCAATTTTATTTAATATAACTAATTGGTTTTGAAGATGATAGACCTTAAATGACCTCCATGCTCATTTACTTACGAGTATATGCGACACCTAGTCAGAAAATTATTCGGCCTGTGGGCCTGAAGGGTTGAAGTCGGGATTATCTCAATTATTGTTTTAATGAACTGCTTCAATTCTATTAAATTCTTTGATTTCGTTTTGTACACCTTTTGTTTGACATAATCCCATTAAAAAAAGAAAGTCTGATGCTGTCAGGTCAGGTGATTTTGGGGGCCAGCGGAAAATGGAGTTTCGGAATATGAATTTGCTTGAGAATTTTTGTTGGAGCTCTGTTAGAACTCGCCTGACTACGAGTATGTGTGCAGTTGCTCCATATTGCCGGAACCAAATACTGTTAAAGCGGATACGTCTTCGGCACAGTTCTGGGTAAAAAAAACACTCCAAAATCTTAAAATAACGATGCCCACTGACAGTTGCCTGTAGTTAAATTAAGTAAGTTTTAATTTTGCTTCATTTATTATTTATTACTTCAGAACATTTTTTGATAAGAACTTAACGGTTTACCACACATTTTCTGGCAATCCGCACAGTTCAACTGACTCAAATTTCTGTACTGGTTATATACTTGAAGAATTTCAGCAATTGTCAGTATGGCAACGCCGTCACGGTGGTAAAATTTCACATAGGTTTGTAATCCCATTACATGTTTAGCTTTCTCTTAATCGATTAAAAACACAATTAAACAGTTCATTTGATTTTCATTAAATATTTATTATTTTGTTAGTTGTTTAGTTTTTGTTTCTCAATAAATAAAAATCTCATATTAACGGACTCATTTCAAATAAGTTATCAAAAAATCAACACCAATTACATTACTTTTACATATAATTTGTATATTATCTTATTTATAAGTAAGTACTTATATATACTTATGTATATAAATACATTTATGTGCATTAAAATAGTGTTTTTTTCTATTGAGTAGTTTTCATATCTCATTTTATTTACTTAAGACATATTAACATACTTAAATCTTAATTTGTATTTCCTAAATTTATGATTTATTGAAATCCCTAAATGTTAGTATATTACAAATGAAAACAAATTTAATTGTGTATATTAAAATTATTGTACATATTGGTTACTGTTTACACTAATATTCCAATCACATAACTTAACCAATCATATAATATAATAAAAATTATGTTAATAAAATAAATGGAAATTTATAGAATTATATAAATAATAAAATTAAAATATTTTATAGTGTAAATTAACATTTGAGTGCCTAAAAAATTTGGATATTCTTTTCCCCCAAAATTTGGCATGATTAGACTGATTTCAAATCGTTCAATCGATTTGCTTTCAAATATGGAGACACTTTTAATACCCGTTCAATTTGTGCTTCATTAAAAGTATTCGTTTTTAAAGAAAACTGAAGAAATTCGCGCTGACGTTAAAGGCCATTCTTTAGTTAGATTTGCCGACATAATCTAATGAAATTTGGCGTCGCCCTCTCAGATAATATTGATTGATATATCAAAACGCTCTCATACGAGGGCTTGAGTTGTGCCAGGCAACGAAAAAAGCGGAAAAGTTCCTTCAGTTGACTCATAAATTATGTTGTTTTTATTTCCTGGCAAAAAAAGGTCTGAAAGTCGATCTACAAAAGGCAAGAATGCCTCAAAAGGTGTCCCAACAAGAACGCAAGACGCAAATGACTGATGCAGCAATTGAATTGTTTCTCTGGCTGTATGATATGTGGCGCCGTCTTGTTGAAACCACATGCCCTCCACATTCATTTCTTCAATTCTAGGCACGAAAAAACTGGTTATCATTTCACGACACCGAACACTATTGACTGTTTGCGCTTGACATGCCTCATTTTCATACAAAAAAGGTCCAATGATTCCTCCAGCCCAAAATCCACATCATACAGTGACGCGTTGAGGATGCATTTGCTTCTCGTGAATCACTTGAGGATTTTCCTCACCCCAAATGCGGCAATTCTGCCTCTTGACGAAGCCATCAAGATGGAAATGGGTCTCGTCACGGAAGATGATTTTATCGACAAAATCAGCATTTTCGTGTTGTCTCTCCAATACCCAATTAACGCATTCCCTCCGCTGTTCATGGTCAGCTGGCTTCAGTTCCTGAGTCAATTGAACTTTGTATGCATGAAGATGCAAATCTTTCGTCAAAATTCGCTGCATAGTGGATTACCATAGTGGAGACACCAATTTGCTGAGCTCGGTGTCGAATTGAGGTGGATGGAGTTTGAGCCACATCATGACGTACAGCTGCGACATTTTCAGTCGATCGACCCGGTCGAAGGCGCGTTGTTGTCTTTGCATCACTAATAGACCCAGTTTTGGCAAATTTATCCATTAATCTCTTTACAGTTGACTCTTTTGGAGCATTACTGTGACCCCAAATTGATCGCAATTTGCGAACTGTAGCCGCAAAACTTTCGTGCATTACTGGGTAATTATGGTCCTCATAATCGACCTACTGTGCAAGCGATTGGCAAGATTATAAAGAAATTTGAAGAAACTGGAAGTGTTACAGATATGGTTAGGTCTGTGCATCATCGCAATGCACGTACTGCCGAAAATATCGCTTCTGTTAATGAAAGTGTGGCGGATAACCCGAATTTGTCGATGCCACGGCGTTCTTAACAATTGGGCCTATCTTACGGTTCATTATGGCGTATTTAGCATTTCGATTTGGACCTCCATCCTTATGGAGTCCAACTTGCGTAACAATTAAAGCCGTCTGACCATTCCCAAGATGTGTTAAGTGGGTGCTTCAGCAACTGGCTTTCAATGTAGATTCTTCAAACAAAATTTTCTTCAGCGATGAAGCTCATTTCTCACTCGGTGATTACGCCAACAAGCAAAATTGTCGCATATGGGACTCCGAGGACCTAGAAGAGATTATGGAAAAGCCTTTGCATTTAGAAAAAGAGACTATTTGGTGCGCATTATGATCTGGAGGTGTCATTAGGCTAAATTTTTTCGAAAATGACGCTGGAGGAAGGAGTTATCTTCAATTTAGAGCGCTGTGGCCGTATGATAATCGACTTTTTTTGTCCTCCAATTGAAAATTATGAACTAGACGGTGCTACAAGCCACACTACACGACCGATTTCGGCTTTTATTTGTTTATCGAAAACTGTACCGAATTGAGACACAACAAAAGAAGCGTACAATAATATTAAAACTTACTGAAGTCTTTCGCCAAGAAATCCCAGAGGAACAATTGATTTTGGAAAGTCGTCCAATTTGTGTTCCGCTTTAGAGAAACGATAATTTTCATTTGCAAAACTAAATTTAGTGAACGCCTGGATTCAGTACAATTCAATGAAAGATATGAACTTAGGAAATGGAGCTCGGAGAATGGGGCATGGCAGCCGAAAGGACGTGGTTACCCTTTATTTTTTCTAACTTTACCTACCATTATAATGCAATACTGCTGTACACGACTTTGGGCTTACAGTTCATAAACCATAAATCGATCATTATCATTCTCAGAACTAAATTAATCGAACGCATAATGTAGTCAAATTTGGCTGAACTCAGTACAACTGCTGGAAAAGTATGAAGCTATGAATATATGAGTTAAATCGGTCGTGTTAGGGGATGTGTTTCATTGATAGTTTTCTTCCATGCTTGGTAACATTCTAAACCAACATAAAGGATGAAAATCCTGGTTACTGCATTCTGAAAATTAGATAATTTGTATGGATACTACCAGTAGTAGCGTAACAATGCTATCCGTTTTCATTCTTAGGACAGGTATTAGCAAACGCTTAACACCTTTTTAAATTAGGATAATCTTTGAATTAGGAGTTGTAGGAGAATACTAAATCTCTGAAAATCAGTTAATTTGTACGGAAAGTACCAGAAGCAATGGGTCTACTTGGCCCATCTGCAATTTTCGGCTATAATCTGGCAAAATATTGTACTATATCAAGTTTTAAGAACTGTCCTTAAGAGCTACGGCAGTATCGCATCCACCAGGCAGTCATGAAACGCAACTTTGCTACGTTCAGAGTTACAGCAGTTATCGTGTTCAACATCCAGTCAGCCGGACAGAAGTCATAAATGAACTGTGGTAAAAACAACATTTGGTGCTTTAAATGTTTCTTTCTGCGTGTTAGATTCATGCCATACTAATTGATTTATACCTTCATTACTTTGGATGAGGATGCAAAAAGTGATCCATAGGTACGATGGCTGGTGGCTTGATTGGTTTCCAGGTTTATAAAGACTCCTTAAAGCCAATACCGATATGGGGTTGGAAGAGCATATTATTTTTGTGCTTAAGAAAATGTAAACATCAGCCGAATATTTTTGAATATTTTCTAATAAATTTGTTGCTTACAGTGCGAGTGTCCGGCAAAAGAGTAGCTTCCATTTTGAAAGCAGCTTTAAAGTGGCACATTGTGAAAGAGAAAATGTAACGGGTGAGTTTTTAAAATTTAAGTTTTTCACGTTGGCAGCACTGGTTGGTACAGTATACTCTGCCATTTCATCATGGAAAGACTAACAAAGGAGGAAAGATTGCAAATCTTCGAAATTTATTATCAAAATTCGTGCTCTTTGACAAATGTGCATCGTTTGATACGACCATTTTATGGTCGTCATAATCGACCTGCCGAATCAACAATTCGTGCTGTTTTATCTCAAAATTTCGCACCAAATTTACTTTGTTGGACATAAAACCATCGACTCGCATCGACTCGTAGAGTGCGTACCGAAGAAAATATAGCAGCCGTAGCGACCGGTGTTAATGACGATCGTGAAATGTCAACTCGTCGCCGTTCTCAGCGATTGGGTATGTGCTACTCAACCACAAGGAGCACTTTACACGTCGATTTGGGTTTGAAAGCCTATAAAATTCAACTCACGCAAGAATTGAAGCCGAATGATCTACCATAACGTCTAATGTTTGGTGAGTGGACCCAAAAAAAGCTCAATGGCAATTCGCTATTTTATCGAAAAATTGTGTTCAGCGATGAGGCTCATTTCTTGCTGAACAGATACGTAAAGAAGCAAAACTGTCGCATCTGGAGTGATGAACAGCCACATGCCATACATGAATTACCGATGCATCCCGAAAAACGACAGTCTGGGGTGGTTTATGGACTGGTGGCATCATCGATCCAGTTTTCTTCAAAGACGACCATGGGAGAAACGTTACCGTCAACGGCAAACGATTTTTTTGTTTTGCCCCAATTGGCTGAGTTGAACTTGGTTGACATGTGGTTTCATCAGGACGATGCAACATGCCACACCGGTCGTGAAACAATTGATATGTTGAGGGATGAATTTGGCGAGCAACTTATCTCTCGATTTGGCCCTGTGAGTTGGCCTCCAAGATCTTGCGATTTAACGTCTCTTGATTATTTATTGAGGGGTTATGTGGACAAGCTGAACACTATTGAAGCCTTACAGGATAACATAACACGCGTTATTCGTGGAATACAGGCCGAAATGCTCGGAAAATTGATGAAAAATTGGTCCTTCCGAATGGACATTTTGCGATGGAGCCGCGCACAACATTTACATGAAATTATCTTTAAAAATTAAATGACAAAGACCAATTTATCGATTTCAATAGAAAATATTAGTATATAATACAAATTTAAGTAATTTATTCGATTTAAAAAAAAAACTACAATAAAACATCACCTTTTATTTAATGTGTTTAACTATACCTTGTGCATGACTCCACAATGCGTCAAAGTTAACGAGTTTGAGAATAACATTTTTAATAAATTTTTGTTTGCTGCATTTTGTTTTTTTTCTTTTGGATTTTTGCAATTTCTTTTAGAAAAAATTTTAGTTTTCGATTAAATTTTATACTTATATTGCGAACGTCTGGCGAAAATGTAGCTTCCGTTTTGAAAGCAAGTTAAAGAGTTTGAGAACAAAATTTTTGAAGAATTTTCGTTAATATTTTTACACTTTATTTTATAACATTTTAGTTAAGAAAATTTTGGTTATCGAATAAATTTGTTCCTTATATTGTGAACGTCTGTCGAAAGTGTAGCTTCCGTTTTGAACGAAGCTTTAAAGTGGCACATTATGAAAGAGTCCGTGAGCGTACCAAAGTGGCACATCGTGAAAGAGTCTGTGAGCGTATCAATTTATACCCTTGAGTGAGCGTTAAAGAGGGTACGTATTTAATGTGTCTAATTATACAATGTGCAGGACTCTACAATGAGTCAAAATTCAAGAGCTTGAATACAACATTTTTAAATATTAATATTTAATATTGTCTTTTCGTTAATATTTTTACACTTTCTTTTAGAAAATTGTAGTTTAAAAGATTATAGTTTGCGAAAAAATTTGTTGCTTGTATTGCAAACGTCTGGCGAAAGTGCAGCTTCCGTTTGGAAAGCAGTTTTAAAGTGGCACTTTGTGAAAGAGTCCGTGCGTACCAATTTATACTACTGAGCGAGCGTTAACGTGCGTAAATACACCTTGTGCTGGACTCTGCAATGAGTTAAAATTCAAGAGTTTGAAAACAGCATTTGTAAAGAATTTTTGTGTGCTGTATTTTCGTTAATATTTTTACGCTTTCTTTTAGCTTGTTGTTGTTTAGACGAAAATTCGCTTCCTTATTCAATTCCTTAACAAATAACTTTCATATATAAAAAAAGTATTCTGCAGAAAACCTAAATCGAATTAGAATAATGATAAAATTGCAAGGAAAACTTCAGAGATATTAGCCAGGAACTAAACGATATAAAATCGAGTGTCATCTAATGGAAATTCCGGAGATACAGTCGTATTCAAATCACTTGTACGTGCATACAAACCTTAGGAAGGCACAACATAATGCCAAAATAAAATATCATAAAAACCAACATTTCTTTAAAAAAACAAAAAATGTGATTTTATTTAATAAAATATATGTAGATTTTTTTTATATAAAAAATAACTTAATTTTTTAAAAGAAAAGTATGTATATAAAAAAGTTGCACTGGGATATCTCGTTTAGTTTTTGATTTCAATTAAACAACACAAATTAAAGAAATTAAATCATTTACAATATAAAGTTAAGCCATCTTTAAGATGGACTGGAGCTAGAATTTCAAAAAAATTTCAATTACAACTAAAGAAAAATTTATAACTAAATTGCCACAAAAATAACTAAATTTTTAATAAAAAAAATCAAATAATTTCATTTATAGTTAAGTGTATGAGTGTGTGTGTGTGTGTGTGTGTGTGTGTTGATTCATTTTTGGTATAATTGTGCAAAATACAAAACGAAAACGAAAACAAAGATAGAAAATCTCTTAATATCATTGTGGAGCCTTAAGAGTTCATTCCTTTAAACTTTTATTATTCAACTTAAGAACAAATTATACGAAATTGTTTATTCAGTTATTAATTATTGCTAATTGTTTAGATTCATTTACAATTATTAAGTATTATTAAGTGCCTGATCACTTATCAATAATTACGCGTTTAATTATTTAATTATAATATTCTTTTGTTTTATTTTATACAATTTGTTAAGAGACTTGCATTTTGTTTCTTCTATGATTACGATTTTTACATTTATTTTTTACAATTTCATGTGTTATATCTACAGTGTAATAGAAAGTATTCGAAATACGTTTAACGTATTCTCTCTTTGTTACTAAAGATTTGTGTTGATTTTTAGAGATATGTTCAATTGAAGCCAAGAAATTGTGATTTATTTGTTCATTTTCTTTTAAAAAATTGATTTTGTGTCCAACAGCTGTTGGGAAAAATTTGAGCTTTTTATATTTTTATTATTTGTAATTGGATTTGGAACATTCAATGGATGGAGCAAATAGGGGTAAAGATGTGACCTTAGTCGATTTTTAATACATCCCAAGATACTGCAGGCTGGTCTAGGAAATGAAGTCGACAAAGTTAATGTCTTTAACGGACTTGATTACCTGAAATTAATAAACGCGAATGCCCTCAGAGTTTCCAATTTCACTCAAAATAACAATCTCTGTCTTTTTTTTTTTTTGAATAAAATTTTAAACTAAATTTTAAATCAATCTCTGATTGAAGCTTAATAAACGCAAATGCCCTCAGAGTTTCCAATTTCACTTAAAATAACAATCTCTGCCTTTTTTTTTTTTTTTGGGAAAAATTTTAAACTAAATTTTAAATCAGTCTCTGATTGAAGCTTAAAGGAAACCAAAAAAAAATTTTTTTGAATCTTTTATAAAACATTTGTTCCTTTTATACACTACACTTTTGTCATTCTTATTTGTAATATCCACATCATTTGCTATTGAAAATGAGAAAAAGCGGATTAGAAATATCCATTGAGAAATGAAGAAATTATAATTAAGTTTATAATGTAGAGAAACTATTGATTGAAAATAAGAATATCCAATTCATATTCCTTTCCCAGTATTAAAAAAACAACCTCTCTGCAATTGAAACGAAACTGATTCATTTCATAGGTTCTTTTCATAATGTAAGATACAAATTTTTATTTCCAAACAATTTTTTTCTCAATTTGGAATAAAATTTCTCAATTAAAATTGATATTTTTTTCAATATTAACTGGAAATTCTGGTTTCTACTTGAATCTTTCTTGATATCCATATTGATTACCCTGTATTAAAAGGTGTAATCTAATTATTACTTAATACATTGTCTAATTGGAATGAAATTTATCAATTTCACTATAAAATATAAATTCTCATTATCAAACAACTTATTTTTCAAATCTAAATAAAGATTTCTCAATTTAAATTTATATTTTTTAAACAGTTTTCGGAAATTCTCATTTTTTTTTTTTTTTTTTTTTTTGATTGTTTCTCAGTAATTGGAAATTCTCATTTTCAATAGATATTTTCTCAATATAAACTGGAAATTCTCATTTCTATTTGAATATTTCTTGAATTTTTCGATCATATACGAGTATAGCAAATTTATATCCCAACAATTAACGATTCTAGAATACATGAAATTCATAACATTCGTGTCTATTTCTTTATAGATACTGCATATGATGACGGGATTTGCCATTTTGAATAAAACGGTGGGGCGGGGCTCTCTGAAGCAAACCATACATTTCTGGTACCAAAGTATACCTTTTCTAATTAATGCATTTCATACTTGCTGTCTTTTTAGAAATTCTACGTATCTTGTATTAGGTATGCAACTAAGTTCCTGCTGTTTGCCAATAGATGGCGCCAGCTGTAAGTGCTAATCGATTCTGCCATAAGCTAAACGTCATGAGCCAAGTTTAGGCATATGGTAAACATACCGCCTAGACACAATAGTGATTTTCGTTTGATGTCGTATTCTTTTGGTTGTGTGAATATGCATAACTTTGTGCTAAATAATCGTCATATGGCGGAAGTATTGATTTTTTTCTGTCAAACGAAGAAAACGGCGGCTGAAGTCCATCAAGAGCTTCAAAATGTTTACGGAAATGCTGCTTTAAGTGAAACAACGGCTCAAGATTGATTCCGTCGTTTTAAATACGATGAATTTTATGTAGACGACCGTTTGCGTGAAGGAAGACGAAAAAACTTCGAGGACACTGAATTTACAGCATTGCTTGATGGGGATCCGTGTCAAACGCAAGTAGAGCTTGCTTCAGTATTAGGAGTTGCCCACCAAGCCATTTCCAAGCTATTTCATGCGTTGGGAATGATTCGAAAGCAAGGAACTTGGATTCCTTATGAGTTGAAGCAAAGGAACGTTGAGCATCGTATTTTCGCCTGTGAACGACTGCTTCAGCAACAGAAAAGGAAGGGGTTTCTTCATCGTATTGTAACGGGTGATGAAAAATGAATTCATTACAGCAATCCAAAAAAAAAAAGGAGGTCATGGGAGCTGCTCGTTCAAGCTTCTACGTCGTCGTCTCTGCCGAATATTTGCGCTGCGAAGGTTATGCTCTGTATTTGGTGGGACCAGGTCGGTGTTATTTATTACGAGCTGTTGAAACTAAGCGAAACCATTACTGGGAATCGGTACCGACTTTAATTAATGTGACTGAACTGAGATCCGTGCGAGAAACGCCCACAATACGCGGAGAGCACAAAGAAGTGATTCTTCAGCATGACAACAGTCGTCCTCACATGACCAAACCCGTTGAAACCTACCTTAAATCGCTAAAAGGGGGATCTTACCCCATCCGCTATATTCTCCAGATATTGTGCCGTCCGATTATTACTTGTTCCGTTCGATGGCACATCATTTGGCAGACCAACAGTTCCACTCATATGACGACATCAAGGAATGGCTAGATTCGTGGATAGCCTCAAAAGATGAACAGTTTTGTCGTGACGGAATTCGAGCGTTGCCAGAAAGATGCAAAAAAGTAGTAGCTAACGAGGGGCAATACTTTCAATGAATTATTTTTAAACATGTTTTCATAATAAAGTTGCATTTTTTGTAAAAAAAACGCACCTAATAAACAAAAAATTATATTCACTCCTGTCAGCATGCCAAATGGAATTAAATCTTTGATAACATCGAGGTCACAAATTTTATCTACCACCTATTTTACCCCTGAAACACTAATTTTTTTTGAGCTCTTTTCTTTGAGACTTCATTTTTGTGTTTTTGTTTTTTTTTTTTTTTTTTTTGTTATGAACAAAAAGTATAATAAATAAAAACCATAAAAATTAAATGACTTCACTCTGGGTAGTAGATATAGCTAAATAACTTAATAGCTTAATTTCAAATAAATTAATTAGAAAGAATAGAAAATAGGCTATTTACAAACAAAATATTTTAACTAATTTATACACTTTTGCTAATTTACGAATTTGAAGATTTTTTTTTTCCACGAATTTATATAACTTTTTTTTGAGTTTTATGTTTTTTTTTGTTTTTGTTTTTTTGTTTGTTTGTTGGTTGGTTTCTTCTTTATATAAATTACACTATTTACTTGACATCCACTATAAGAGGAACTTCACTGATATCGATAAAATTTGGTGGCGTTTCTTGGCGTTGTGGCTGTTGCTCGTGGTGTTCCACTTGTTGCCGGCCAGCGGCAACCACCTCATCGTTAGCATTGATACTTACAACATGCTGCCTAACTGGTGTTGTTGTTGTTGCAGTTGTTTTTGCTGCTGTGGCCACCGATGTTACTGGTGTTGCTCGCATTGCGGATGTATTACCAGCAGTAGCCTCCGTTATAGCGGCCGTCGTTGACGAAGTGGCTGTTGACAGCAATGATGACGTCGCCGAAGTGATAGACGTGGATGATGAGGCCGAAGATAGTGCGGATGCAACTAACGAGGTTTCAGTTGGACGCATAACCACATCTTTAGCGAAATTTGTTAAGTCATGCTCGTCCACGGCACTTTGGCAATTGGCCATTAGAGCGATACGTTGCTGTTGCTGTTGCAAACACTGATTGGCATTAACGGCCGCCGCTGCCATCATCATGGCTGCATCACAGTAATTTGTCAACATTGCTGTACTTGACGCTTGTGCTGCAGCGGCATATGTTGTTGTATTGGCCATTAGAGCCGATTGCGTTAATTGATGATAGTCATTGCCAAAAAATGTTGTACCATAATTAACGCCAACACTGTTGGGATCCACTGATGTACCTGCAACAACATCTGTTGATATTGTCGCCAATGCATTACCGCTATTGTTGCCACTGCTGTTGATGTTGCTGTTGCCCGGGCCAGTCGAAAGTAAACTTGTTGGCTCTACAACAACCCCACCTCCATTGCTCATGGCGAAATTGCTCAAGTCATTTGCATAGACGTTGGTGGTGGCGCTGTGACAAAGACCACCACCGTACGCACCGTGTTGCATTGTTACTGCGGCTGCCTGTTGTAGGGTTTGCTGATGACTATATTGTTGTTGCTGCTGCTGCTGTTGTTGTTGTTGTTGCTGTTGTGTGGTTGCAACTGCTGCGGCAGCTGCAACGGCTGCGACTGTGGCTGTGGATGATCAAGTTGTTGTCAATTGTCTCCACATTGTGTGTCACATCGATGGTAAATAAGGCCAAGAGAAACTATTGCCGGACAAAAGCATGTCTCGTATCAACGTTTCAATGGGTGTTTTACCGACTAGACGGACAAAAAATAATTGTTCGATGACCTGAAAAAAAAAGAGATGGCATAAGAGAAGCGAATGGATTTAGTGAAATAGAAAATACAATTTTTTTGGAAATATATTTAATTATACGCTTTTTTCCTATTACATATTATTCATAGGATTATAGTAAGAAATTTTCACATCCTTATGAGGAAATTGTATTCATTGCTGATAGCGAGTTGTTCGGAAAATTCGTTTTTAAAAGAAATTTATTTACAAGTTTATAAACATATTTTTATTTCCTCTCTCACAAAACTTGGGTGTTTTTTCTGAAAAAAACGTTCAATTCGATTTTTCAACTTCCTCGACTCTACTCCTCACTTCCTTCCTTTCATTTCAAATCCTTCAAATGGGTTGCTCAGACTGCGAAAAAGGTGACAGTCGAACGGGGCAAAGTCTGGGGAGTACGGTGGCTGAGGTAAAGCTTCCCACCCAAGCTCTGACAGTTTCTGACGGGTTCGCAAGTCAGTGTAAGGCCGGTCGTTGTCATGATGGACGATGACGTCTCGCCAATTGATGAGCCTCGGCCGTTTTTCTTTCACTGCCGCGTTCAATTTATCTAATTGTGCGATATAGTAGTCCGCATTAATCGTTTGATTTGTTGGAAGAAGTTCAAAACTGTAAATTAGGGCCATTATAAACTACTCGCAAATGCCCTTCAGTTCGGTTTGAATAAAGCATAGCTTTGGACTTGGAAGAATTGACACAAAGTGTGTTCTCTGACATCCAATCACGTCATCCTATCAAGCATATAATTAATTTTCTCCCGAAGAACGTCTAGAAACTGGTAATCCCCATTGAATAGCAACTGAGTATCATCAGCAAAAGCATACGATTTACATAGAGTATCAAATTTTGGAAAAAGATCATTGATGTGAAGAGTGAAGAGAATCGGGCCCAAGACTGAACCTTGCAGCACCCCACTCTTTACGCTGAGCACATTACTATATCTACCATTGGCACAAACTTGTTGCTTCCTTCTTGAAATGTAGGAGTAAATTAAACTACAAGCATTGTTCACAAACCTGTAAAAATTATCTAACTTATTAATCAAAAATTTAAGATCCACTCGATCAAACGCTTTTTCCAGATCCAATGACACCAATATACCTATACATAATTTGCTACCATTGAAATTTTCCCGAATACTATCAGTCAGACCTGGTAGCAAAGAAGTAGTGGTGCTTCTATCCTTTCTAAATCCACATTGACAATCATTTAAAAAAGACCTAATCTCAAGATATTTGGCTAATTGGAATTTCAAAATGCGCTCCACAATCTTTGACAAAATTGGCAAAATTGAAATTTTCCTATAACTGACCACAGACTGTGTTGAGTCCTCTTTTATCACTGGGACTATTTTTGCTAATTTCCATGCTGGTGGATACTCAGATGTAGTCAAAATGCTGTTTACATCTACAAAATGGTATTTCTGCCACGGAAACAGTAAAGAGACTCTGTCAAAAAATGTTTAATGTTTTTTATTTATAGTGATGATGACTTTAATATGTTGCTTTTGAATATCTTAAATAACAAAAATAATTTGAATTTAATTTAATGCCGAAATCGAAATGAAAGATTATAACGGGTGGGCCATATGAGCGTTGGCGATTTAATTCTTCCATTTCTCGGTAACGCGCGGCGCGGGGTGGCGGGGGGATATGTTGTTCGCTGCGCCGCTTCCTGGAAATTTAGTCGCCATGGAGCCGTACTCGGGAGTGCAGCGTGCATTTTGTGTCCGAGCGTATTACGAAAACAATAAATCAGTGATTACTGCACGACGTTTGTATCGGCATGAACACGGTTTACACGATTTAAGTGAAGTTTCAAGCGCCAATGTGATACGAAAATGGATCAGAATGTTCGAAACAACCGGCTCAACAGTACCAATTACGGTTCGTGGTCGACCAGTTTCTGCAAGAGCCGACATTGTGGAGCGTGTTCGTGTTTCAGTTCAGCGAAATCCGCAACAGTCAACACGTAAGAGAAGTCAGTCTTTGGATGTCAAAAGAACAACTTTACGACGAATTTTGAAACGTGATTTGCATTTGAAGGCTTATAAGATTCAGATAGTCCAAGAATTAAAACCCGATGATGCCAATAACCGACTTAACTTTGTCAATTTGATGCTAGAGCGGTTCAACAATTTCAACAACGTGATTTTTAGTGATGAGGCCAATTTTCACCTTAATGGCCATGTGAACAAGCAAAATTGTCGGTCCTGGCCCGAGACTAATCCCCGACGCTTGCATTAACTTCCACTTCACAGTCCTAAGCTTGTCGTGTGGGCTGGAATAACGTCAACCGTTATTATTGGACGACGGTTAGAGCGAACAATTATTGCAACATGCTAGCAGACTTTTTGGTGCCAGCTTTGCAAGAACTTCAAGGCAATACCTCGAGGATGTAGTTTCAACAGGATGGGGCCACATGTCATACGGCTAGGGTATCCATAGAGCTGCTGAAAAATGTTTTTTCTGGAAAACTCATTTCGAAAAGGGGGGATATTGAATGGCCCCCACGTAGCCCCGATCTCTCTCCATGCGATTATTTTCCATGGGGCTACCTCAAATCGGTAGTCTACGAGAATAATCCGACCAATTTAGAGCAGTTGAAGAGGAACATTATTCAGGAAAGTAACAAAATACCGAGAACAACTTTTCAACGAGTTTTCCAAAATTTGCGACTTCGGTTCCAAGAGTGTCAAGCAGTCGAGGGAAGCCATTTGGACAAAATTATTTTTAAGTCTTAAAAATTCCCATGCTTCTACTTTATAAAAATACAAATATATTTTTTTTATGTTTCGTAATTTTTTTTTAATTGAATATTTAAACCGCCAACACCCTTATGGCCCACCCTGTATAAAGTTAAATCCTTTATTATTTTACTTTGTACTTACTTGTGATGAGACTGTTCGCAGTGATGGCAACCTTAATAATAGTTTACCGAATCTCGTTGGTTGATTTGGATACTGTGTCCGGCAATATTCCTCTAAAGCACACTGAGATTTTTCTTGCAGGGATTCTATATGTGTGACATCTGACAGACCGCAGGCATCTGTTGAGAACAATCAATGAAACAAAGACAAATACAAAAATAATTTTATTAAAATTTTCATTGCATCAATACTTAGAGTAGCAAATGAATTAGTGCCTCGATTTGTGTGTTGTTAATGCTGCACATTTTTTTGTTACCATTTGATTTCGTCGTTCCTCAATTATTTCTTTCTTTTAAATTCTCTTAAAAAACATTTCATTTGTCACTTGAACATAGCTAGAATTGCGTTATGGCAGCGTAAAATCACTTTTTAATCAAAGGCACAACTTTTTATCGAAGGCAAAACGAGTCAAAGACAAAAAGATCCAATGACTAAGAAATTGTAAATTTGTGACATTGAAAGACAATTTGAAGAATTTCAATTGTTTTAATTACATTTAATCGAATGAGTAAATAATATACTCGTACATGAATAAGGGAGGTTTTCTTTACATTACATTGGCTCCTCACAATCATATTTTAAAATCATAATATCCACTTTAGATTTGTACGTAAAAGGTTGTTTAAGGACAAATAATTAGGGCTAATCCTAGACTATACTGCATCATATATTATTTTGGAGAAATTGAAACTACTTCCTAAGCCGTGGATAGATGCGGCTGAAATTCTGTACACCAATAGAGTTGTTACTTTAAACATAAATCAATAGTTCAAATGACGAAACGTTAGAATCAATTTTATTAGGAAGAGCGCGAATTTCCAAAATTCCTTTTTTTCGCATGTTTAGCCTGTAAGAAAAATAAAGACGCCAATTTTCATGATTCCGGCTACGGCTTTCTGGACTGACAGACGGAAACATATTTGCCCTTTTTTACCCTGCTGTTAACACTAAAATTACGAATTGTTCAATAAGGAGTATGCATGAACTAAATTGAGCTTTAGTCATTTGGCATGAACGATGATTAGTCAGTCAGCCAGCAGCCCAAGAAATTTTTATATACAGTGTGGTGCACCAATTACACTACAATAAGAAATTCAAATAACTTTTTTTAATCATTGTATGTATATAGAAAATTCAATTTTATTTCACATAACTAATTGGTTTTGAAAATGATAGGCCGTAAATGATCACCATGCTCACGTATATGCGACGACTGATTAGAAAAATATTAATTGCGGAATCGCCTCAATTATTGTTTTAATGGGCTGCTTCAATTCAGTCGAATTCCTTGGTTTCGTTTTGTACTTCTCTTACTTGACATAAACCGATAAAAAAAAAGTCTAATGCAGTCAGGTCAGGTGATCTTGGGCGCCAGCCGAAAGTGGAGATTCTGAATATTAATTTGTTTGGAAATTTTTCGAAAAAATTTTCGTTGGAGCTCCGCCATAACCAGTCCGACTACGTGTGCAGTTGCTCCATCTGGCTGGAACCAAATGCTGTTCAAACGGATACGTCTTCGGAATAGCTCTGGGTAAGAAGCTAATTCAACATCTTTAAATAACTGTCCCCATTGACAGTTGACAGTAGCATGATTCGTGCGGAACTCTGTGTAAAAAAATGCTGTCAAATTTTATGTTTGTATCGTAACTTAACTTGTTATTTGCAGCCTAGGGAGGATACGCCACATTTTATGTTTTTTTTTTTCTTCGATTAAAGCGAAAAGTTCAACCAAATGACTGCAAATGTGAACTGTGTTTATGTTCCTGATTCTGCAACTGCTAATCATGCTCAATTTGAGATTTCTATTTCGGTAATTTTAGTTTCAAAGATTCATCACACTATGAAAAGTCAATTGTTGAAAATCCCAATAGAATAATGAAAATCATCAAGTCCGACCATCATGTAAACTCTATTTCGATTACTCAGGAGCTAAACGTGGAGCAACCAACAATTTAGAACCACTTTAATAAGGCTGGATAGAAAGCAAGCTTGATATATGAGTGTCACGTGGCTGAAAAAAAAAAAAAAATAACAAAAAACAAAACTCAAGCATCGAATTTTTATCGGTGCGAATTGCTGCTGAATCGCAACAAAATCGACACATTTCTAAAGCGAATGCTGACCGGTGATGAATAGTTCATCTCTTAAGAAAACACCAAACGAAAATGGTTACGGCTAAGCGCAAAAGGTGGCCACGTCAAGATTGAAGGTCAAGAAAAGAATCGTTTACTATGGAATACTACTACCCTAAATGCAAACTCCTGTACTGTTCAAAAATTAAACCGTCTGAAGGAAGCAATCGCAATCGCCAAAAGAAGCCACCTTTAGAAGAGGAATTTTGTTTCGTCAGAACAACGCTAGACCACAAAAGCTGTGGCAGCTTGGTTGGGACGTTCTTAAAGTGTCCACCTTATAGTCCGGATCTGGCACCAAGTTATTACCACCTGTTCCTCTCTATAGCGATAACAAGGTCAGGGTATGGCTGGATAGTCAACAACATGCTCTCTACCCAGGGTGTGTTGGCTAGAGCAACGGTGTTTGCTTGCAAAGCGTTTACCCGGCGTAGGGCTACTACGACGTAGTTGTGGGAAATGGATCTGCTGACTTTTTCAAAACAGCCTAACCTGAGGGTTGATCGGCTGCGAGATTGTTCGGATCATGCTGATCCCACAATCTCATTCAGCATGATAGGCAGCAGCTGTTTGCTCGTTTGTGGCACCAATCGTAGGACCGCAAGGGGTTGAAACTGGGAGTAGGTTAGCTACAGAGTTTGACCAGAGGCTTGTCTGGTACTGGGTGTGATAGGGATACGCACGAGCAGATCTCGGCTTCGTGCCCTGTCATCTGTATCTTTTTTACCTCTCGGAGAGTACGGACAGACATGGGTATTTCCTATGTCTATAGGTATATCTCATAGTTGCCGTTCACCGTGGCAGAACGGTTTTCCCCGTCTCCCACCGGTAAGAGCACTGCATCCTTACAATATAGTATCGACCGTTCCATCTGCTTGGGGTCTCCGTGCCTGCAGGTATGTAAAAATGTCCAATCGGTACTCTTTTGCCACAGGGCGACCAATCCCGTAAAGTATGGTGTATAAATCACAATTTGGTAGTAGCTTCGCTTTTTGCTTTGAACCGGTGAGTTTGGCCGGTAGCGTGTGGATTAGAAAGCCCCGGTACTGAGTCGCCGCCTGATCATTTGGAGTAGGATCCCTAGTGGGACCATCAGGCGGGTTGTGGTTGATACCAAAATCGCTGGTAGAGACTTTGTGCTCGAATGTGGAGTTGCATTGCAACCGGGTGCTACAGACCCATAGAGTAGCAGAAGTGGTAAGATAGGCCTCACCTCCGCCAATGGGAATTATGTTCCATAATAGCATAATCAATTTGGTATCTTCTGGCTGCGAAGAAAGGGCTGACAATTGCGGTATTACCAATTGCGATAGTACCAAAATTGTCAGCCCCTTTTCCTATATAGTCCAAGTTTTACTTGGCTATCCCAGGGGGCGTTGGCAATCGCATTGTAATATGGCCAGTGTGTCGCACTCCGTGGATAAGGTCTTCACGGCGAAACTCACGTAAAACCCCCGTGGACTTCTGCCACAGCTTTGAATTATGTTCCATACTAGCATAATCAATTTCGTATCTTCTGCCTGGAAAAAAGGGCTGACAATTTTGGAACCCTGCTACCGCAATTGTTGTTGTTTCTTCCAGACAGAAGATACCAAATTGAGTATACCAGTATGGAACATAATTCAAACCTATGGCAGACTATTTTGGAAGCACGCTACCGCAATTGTTAGCCCTCTATTCCCAGATAGTTCAAGTTAATTTGCCTTTCCCAGGGGGCGCTGGTAATCGCATTGTAATATGCGATGTGCTTATGTGATAAGCACACCGTGGGTCAGGATTTCATGGCGAGACTCACGTTAAACCTCCGTGAAGCATAATGGAATTGCCTTCAAAATAGCAAAAATTTATAGAACAAAACGATGCATATTTGACATAAAATGAAACATTCTAACTATGTCATATAAAAGTAATGGATTTACTACACCTTTTAATTTTGATTCTTTATTAACTCAGAGCTTTTTTCTACAAGAACTTAGCGATTTACCACGCCCCTTCTGGCACTCCATGGTCTGTTGCGCCAACTCAAAAGGTGTTGGATGAAGGTCTAAATAAGTCAGTTCACTTTTACTGAAATTTCTGTATTGGTTTTATTCATTCTTCATTTTGAGAACATAGATCACTCCAACGTTGTGATAATAGAAATAGAAAATTTTATATTTTTCCCATTAATGGAGGATGTCTGCACTTAGTCTTTTTACGAAACAATTCCTTTATTCATTACCTACCTTAGAGAATTTAAACAGCACTGCTGTGCTATAAAAGATGACGCCATTCCTTGATTAAACCAACCTCTAATTGAATACTAAAGAAACTTCAACTGCTGTACAATACGAACATACTTAATATCTTTGTATCCATATGCAAGTATCACTCGGCTTTCAAATCCAAAACCAAAATGTGTTAGATAGACAGACGGACATGTTAAACATATAACAGCTACAACGGCAATATTGCTGGCCAGCTTAAGCCTGAAACTTTACGTTGGATTTTTTTTTGTTTTGCCAACTTTTTACTGAGTTTTTGTTATTGTTGGTTTGATAGAGCGACGCGACATAATATTAACCATATATTTATGGTCAATTTAAATAGACATTAATTGATAGTTTTATGGCAAATACTCCTCGCCATGGAGAGCTTCGAAAGGAAATTAAATACTTTAGCATGAATTTAAGGCGAAAAAAGGCCATAGAAACGACATATTGATGCCATTGCAAAACAAATGACACATAATTTTGGGGTTTATACTCCATAGAGTAACAGAATTTAAGACTGAAAGAATTTGCCATTAATTAAGTTGAAGTGTAAAACATGTATATGAAAAAAAAGAAACGTTATTTAGACTTAAAACACTGCCCGGTATGAAGTATCTTATGTTTATACATAAGCCACTAGAGGCAAGAAAATGCAACTAATATTATTGCAAATATTTAAAATCTGATCTTGATATGAATGTTGGCATTGGCAGTTCTCTTTGAGTGCGATAGGTGGCGCAAGCATATGACCTAACAGTGGATATCCTTCACAGTAAATTCATTTGCTTTTCTTCGTGTTGTAAATCCATATTTCACTTCATTTCATTTCATTTATTTAGGTCTATGAATCTATGAATAAATCCTCATAGACTAAGAATTGGCACAGCATATTTCAAGAAAGTTATGTAAATATATAAATTATTTTATTTTAAATATCTAAAAAGGAACAGTTTAAAGTTATTTCTAGACATACAAGACTGTAGGTATTGAAATGGGTATTCATTTCTTTCAATCCGATTTAGGATATCGAACTCAACAAATCCGCAGTTCAAACCACTACGTTGGGCATAATTTGTGCCTGTTGCATTAAATATATAATGATATCTAAGTAATCTAGGCAGAACATAAAACAGTATAAGCAACAATAATTTAGCACAATATCAACTATTATATCGAATACAAATAATTTATCATACCTTGATAAATATGGCGATATTGCAATGGCTGAAAGTCCAGTAACCAGCGTCTGGATGTAAAAGGAGTCACAAAACCACCAAAGTAAATTGAGAAGAGAGCAAATTTTAAAAAGACTCGCTGAATTCTTTCTATGCGTGATATATCGACTTGGCAAAGGGGACTCCAATCAATATTCCATATTCCAAACATATTCCATTTTTGATCTAACATAGGAAGTATACTCGTACACTATTTTTTAAGGTGTGTGGATCGGTGAAATTTCTTCTAATATACGCTAGTATAGAATAAGCTTTAGGGATAATAAAATTTATATGCGAGGTAAAAGTCAGTGCTTCATAAAAAACAACATCTAAATCCATTTTACATTCAGCAGTGAGGAGTCTATAATTACCAATTTTGAAAACCAGTTAAATTGGATTACGAGACCTTCAAAATGAAATATGGACACATTTTGACAGATTTAATGAAAGTTCATTTAGGCAATACTAAGCAAGAAGATTATCAAAATCATTCTGAAGATCTAGAGAATTTGTGTTATATTTTTAAATAATCGGAATATAAAAGAAAATTTACTTTTTAAAGCGGTTAGAAATATCATTTATAAATGAATTAAATAACTACAATTTAATAGTCTTTTGATATGGATATTTGCGTAGACAGTTCCCTTTGAGTGCGATAGGTGGCACAAGCGTATGACAAATAGGTTTAATAACTACCTATAAGTGGTTATCTTTCGTATGAACATAGTAAAATCTACGGTTACAGAATGTGTTTGTATTCATCTGGTACAGCCGTATATGTCGTATTTCAATTTTTTCTAAGGCTTCAATGATAGTTTAATCGAATAACTTTTGCTATTTTAAAGTGGACATGAATTTCGATTTCTCCGTGTGAAAAAGACTACCAAAAATGTGAGCACTGTATAAATCCATCCATATAAATCATAATGTGCAGCACACTACTGGAACTACTTTAAGAAATATTAAAACTATATTAAATTTACATAATTTCAATCATCAAAAAGACGAAGCTATGGGGAAAAACAGCTCAAGTAATCAATAGCCACTTTGTATTTTTTCCAAAAAGTCGTTATCTATACTCCTAAATCTGTTTTATCGACTTCAAACTATCCCCCCGCGCACAATAGATTTATGCTCATGTTTTTTTTATTTTATTTTTTTTTTTTTTTTTTTTTTTTGCTAAACCCTTACTAAGAACCAATGCAATGTGAGATCTATCCATAAATCTGGCTACACATAAAAAATTATAATATTTCTAGTTGGCAATTTGGCCCGGCGGAAGGAACTCATAAATTGTGCAATATGAGTTCATACAATACTCGAAGAAAATTGTCAACAAATCAACAGATCAACCGATCTCGGAAGATATTTCCCAAACTAGAACTAACATAGAAAAACTTTGCATTACATTAATTACACATAGGGTAGCTTCTCACATTCAGTGAGTTGGCGCGCATTTACTATATAAATTGACTGTAACTAACATAGAAAGTGCAAATATTTTCCAATTCTGAAATTCTTGTTATTCGAATTTATAATGTACGATATGTCCTCACATAATTGGGTGACGACACCGAATTGGTTTTTTTTCTTCGGGGAGCTCTGTCAGTTTCTGACGGGTCCGCAAGACAGTGTAAGGGTGGTCCTTATCATGATGAAAGATGACGTCTCCCCAATTGATGAGCCTCGCCGTTTCTCTTCCAATTCTGTCTTTAATTTCTCTAATTGTGCCATATAGTAGTCCGCTTTAATCGTTTGATTTGTTGGGAGAAGCTCAAAACAAACTACTCCTTTGACATTCCACCAAATGGACCACATTACCTACTTGGGGTGAAGGCCCGCTTTAAAGGTGGATTGGGCTGGTTCATTTGGCTTTCCCCATGATATTTTCCGCGTTACTTTGTTGTAGACTATCATTTTGTCATACCCTGTGGTGAGGTTCTTCAGAAACGGTATCATGTTATTTCTTATCCTTAGGTTATCACAGGCGTCAACGGGATTCAGGCGGTTGGTCTTGGTAGGAGAGGGAGTTACCCACATATCGAGGTTGCTCACTAATCCGAGCTCTTTTATGACCCATGAAGGGTTAAGACTGATTTTTTGATTATATCAGCTATTTTCCTAATTGTTACACGGGGACTAACAATAATTAAATCCCTCACCTTCTCGGAAACAATTTCTTTTGGTCGTCCTAATGTGGGAGCATTCGTTACGGAGAAGTCGCCCGTAGAAAATATTTTAAACCGTTTCTGGCAAGTTCTTTTATTTGGTCCGTTTTCTTCATAAAAAAACTTTATTTTTCGACTGGCTTCAGCAGCCGTTTTTCTTTTCATAAATAGTACAACATAACGTGCCTAAAATACCCTTTTTCGCTCATTTTTTGCACTTTTTAAAACTATTTTTTTTAAAACGCTATAACCACTTACGACTCACGAGAATGAGAACACAAGTAAACAGTATAGAGAAGGGGTGGAAGGAAGTTATGATAGTGTTTGAAAGAACTCCGCGTCATGAGAAGTAACGTAGGCTGAAGTACCGATTTAACCCAACGAACTTTCCGAACAATCCGATACATATTGATATATTTGATATAATTTCACCTAAAAAAAAACACTAACCTTATACTGAATAACTTTGAAAACTCCGATTGATCAACAATTCACACTTCTAATTTGAAAGTGATGTAAAGACATCAAAGCATTTAGTGAATTTACATCTCTCTTAATAGCTGTGGTTAATTAATGCTTTCACATTATGTAATTTACTATCACAGATTAACGTAATAAAATAATATTTGTAGACAAGAAAATTCGCTTTTCTCAACAGAAATCATTTAATACAAAAAATCTCAGCATGCACATTGCCTTAAATATTCATACCAATTTATTCATTATTAGCAGTTACCGTATGATTTTCAATTTAATGGGTGAAAAATAGGCGTGAAAATATTTTGTGCTCGCACTGGCCACATGAGAGCGCAGTAGCAGCAACTAATTTATTATTAGCCTAAACCAACCGGGCCATAAATCTTTATGATTGGCAAAATGCAATTTCAATTCGAACGATGGCGGTAGAGGCCTTTTTAAATCACAAAGTTGTGTAATCTACGAGTATGTTGCGTTTTATGAAGCGTCCCGATTTGTGTGGCAGTCATCGTCTGGCCCACATATTGCGCTGCAGGAAATTATGTTTTCCTCTATGTGGCGCATGTGCATGGGAACATTAATAGTTATGTTTCTGGTGCGAAACACCAAAAAAGAAAAAATAGTTGTGGACTGAAGTCGAAAAAACATTCAAAGGATTTAGTAATCAATGGGAGCGATTAAAATTGACAAAAATATGCTAACCGTAAACTGAACACCAGCCATTGAGAAATCTGAATAGTCAGTTAATATAACCGGCCAACAATTCGTCTTGCTTTCTTATTTAAACGAGAATTATTAGATGCACAACTAAGTTCCCGCTGGTTGCCAATAGATGGCGGGTGTTATGAATATCACAAGTTGTATCTTCTGAGTTGGTAACACTATGGCAGATATCTATGCCAAATGTGATATCGGTCATTTTACCAGTATGCGATTTTGTTGAGCAAAGAAGTTACGTGAAATTTCGTTTGCAAAATAGAATTTCCACTGTGGAGACATTAAGAATGCAGCAAAACTGCTTCAGTGAAAAGAATCTGTTGCCAAGAAAATTATTTACAATGGGCACAAATATAGGTAGTTCTATATAAAGCCAAAAACGAACTGAACACGAAGAAAGTCACGTCCAAAAAAACGAGAATTAGTCCTCAAAAACTGTCAATTCACAATTAAGCACCTGGCTGATGATGCCGGTACTTCAAGCCGATCAGGAAATTCCTTTTTGGATGATTTTTCGGGCCTCAGACGCATCAAATATCGTTGGGTTTTGCCACTCAACACTCAGTTTTGTCGAAAAACACCTTCGCGTCTAAATCTATAAAGAGATGACTCCTGGACACCAACATGTAATAAGCCTCGTCATTACGGAGGATAAGACTTGGATTTATGCTTATGATTACCCCAGCAGCAAACCATAAAACGAGATCTGAATAGTTGTATCATGGCTTAGGAACAAGAAAGTTGAGAGACTTGTATTTATGCTTATGATCCGGAAACAATCGTGGCAATAATTATGGTTAAACTTTGTAGGCGATAAAATAGACAATATTAGATGCAGTTAGAACATATCAGTAGATTATCCTAGCACCGAGCCATAAAACGGGATCTGAATAGCTGTATCACGTCTTAGAAACAACAAAGCTGAAAGTGTTGATGTCTTGCCTGTAGAACTGCTTGAGGCCTTTGAAAATGGGTTGAAAATTTGCATATATCAGTTCATAAACATGGTTTAACTCGATGAATGGATGCACGATGAATGGACTCTAAGTGTGTTATGTCCGGTGTTCGAGAAAGGCAACCCTTATGTGGAGTATGACCTATTCTCTGTGACCCGATTGCAGCGTCTCAGTACCGCTTGAGACCTAATAAATCTATAACTGACCCGACATTCATACTTGCGGCATATCCCGAAAAAGTCCCCAGAACAATAAATCGAAAGCTGCTACTTCTTCGTCTACTACAAAGCTGCTTCCGACAAACTACTATGGTAAGCTCTGTATGAAGACAATTTTGAATATGGTATTCTTGTGAGACTTAACCTTTACAGCATGACACTAGCTGACATAAAGTCTCAGCCTTTTTGGTGGGCGATTGTACTCTAAACAAGAATTTACACAGGCAGCTGCCCAACGTGCAACCTCTCCAACATGCTTTTGGAAAAAATTATGAAAAAGAAACTGTAGTTCACATATGTAATATACCTATATATACATATATGTATATGTACATATGTAATTTGCGTACACTAATAATGTACACGGCATTGGCAAAAAATTGCGAGATGTTACTGCTGTCTTCTCAATCATTCAAAAGGAGTCGATAAATGTAGAGCTGAAGATGAATAAAAATAAAACCTGATCATTTGTTTCGACCAACTACGAGTCTATGCGATTGGAAGCATGCTTTGCCGTTGACAACTACAACTTCGGAGTGATGGATGAATTTATTTACCTCGGCTCCATCGCGAATATAACTACAGATGTCAACCAAAAAATTAAGGGAAAGTTATAGGGTACAGAAAGATACTACTATGGGCTAGACAATCACTGACGATTAACTCTCTGGACGAAAAAAAATTGTTCTTTGGTGAAAAGCGGCAACCTATAAATAAAACATATCCCTTAAGCTTCAAGGCACCGCGTTGTTTAGTGAGCGTGAGCTAGCTGAAAATACATCGTATATTGAGCGAAGATTTGAAGGTGAGAAAGCAGTGCGCAAGATGGGTGCCGCGTTTGCTTTCAATAAAACGAAACCAGCGTCGTGAAGATGTTTTAGTAGAGTGTTTGTCGATGTTTCACCGCAATACAGACGAATTTTCGCATCGAGTTATAACCATGGATAAGACATGGCTCCATTACTTCAGACCTGAGGCAAAGGAACGATCAAAATAGTGGACTAGAATGAGAGAATCGTGCCTTTGTTTTTTGGAGGGCGTATGGGATTATTTTAATTGATTATCTTCAGAAAGGAAAACATTATGCTAATGAATTGAAACTATGTAGGTAGAAAAAAGGACGCATTTGACGAAAAAGAAAGTGTTGTTTCATCAAGACAATGCACCAGTTCACACATCCACATTTAATTATACAAAATATAATTGAATTTTCTATGAAATAAAATTGAATTTTCTATAAAATAAAATTGAATTTTCTATAAAATAAGAAAATAAATAAATGAAATATATGGATTCAAAAAATGTGTTATTTGGATTTCATATTGTAGTGCAATTGGTGCGCCACCCCGTATAGTTGTATTTAAATCAAAGAAAATTATTGAAGGAAATTTAAGTACTTGTTTTAAATACGTACTTTTCTCACGCGTATTAGCATCAATCAATTAGACTGATTTACAAAAGAGTGGATTCTTCGTATCAGTTATTTTTTTACTCTCTGGCAAAACAAAATTACAAATGGATCTGGAGAGTTTTCATATTTCAATTTCGGCTTGTGGGGATTGGAATCTTCGATAGGAACCTTTTTAATATTCTTCGTCATCTTCACCTTCGCCGTCACCAGAGTCTATGCCGACTTCCTCGTAATCCTTCTCGAGAGCGGTCAAATCTTCACGAGCTTCGGAGAATTCAATTTCCTCCATACCCTCACCAACGTACCAATGGACGATTAGATTAGATTAAGTCTCTCACATTCGTTTCAAGTAAAAATTTATTGGAATTTTTTAAATTTAGTATACTCATTACGTTCCCAAATTTAGTACGGGGTTTTTTCAGTGTCTATAGCAATCAATGCCCGAGGATTTTTTCCTGTTGGCCTACTTTAGTTCTAAAGAGTCTGTACAGTGTTAACATTCATAAAAATAACGGACATGAAATTTGTATATCCTTCCGACTACATAGCACCTTACAGTTACAATTTGCAAGGATAACGCTGGGGTATCTGTTATATGACTGGCTTTACCTAAAATATTCACATTTTTTATATTTATAAAATTGTTGAGACCAATCTGCTTAATGTAATTGCTAAAAAAATCAACTAAAAACTATAACTTTATGTCATTTATTAGCATTCAAGAAGGGCTACAAAATGTCAATGGCAAAAATCTCACAAGCAAACTTTAGAAAAATTAAAATCAACACAAACTTAAAGCCTTCCAGCTGAACTCCGTTGCTATTCAATACTCTGGGGTTCAATCAAGGCTCTCATTAAAATACAATTTCTCATAAATCCAATTGTACTCTGACCTTAAATAATGAAATTGATAGAAAAAATCCATACAAAGCAGGCAAAGGCAGGTATATGAAAAATCGTGTTGCGTCCAGATAAACAAAGGAAATATCGCTAATAAAGTTATAAACATTTGATACAAGACATAGTGTTTTTTTCCATACTCATTCCTAAATATATAAATGAATATTTTCATATTGATTTGAAGCAAAGCAAAAACAACAAAGGCTATAAATTTTAAGGCCACAATTTATAAATACTCAAAAACGGTTTAACCTTTTCTACACCGTCATATTTTTGTCAAGTATCAAAATTTATAATATACGCGAGTTTTTTTCTTCCGAAACGGTTTTTGTATTGGCCACACAATTTTGTTTTGTTGTTTTTGTTTTCTTTGCCTAACTACTATGCCATCTTATGACTGAGTTTATATTGGATATCGTCTAAAGTTAAAGAAAATTGTAAAAGAGTAGTGATTTCAGTACTTTATTTTTCGAATATCGTTTGGTTATGGAGTTTTTTGTTTCTCATTTTAGTTTTTTTTTTTTTGGCTAAGGCATCAAACTTTAAAATGCATTTACGGTCATTATGCATTTAAGACATGCGGTCACGATCTTTGTGAAACCCAAAATAAAAAAAAAACCTCAACAACTGCAGCAGCATTAGTATACTGTTAAAGTTAGAGCTGCATTGAACTCTTTCCAAAGCTGCAATGGAAGCAACCAGCCACCAAAAAACGAAAAATTGGAACCTACACATACGTAGCCACAGAAAATAAACCAAGTTCAAGTGTCCGTGTTAAGACGAAAGCTAAAGATTTTGCCAGCAACAGTTGAGAAAGCTTTTCGTTACTGTTCAAAAACCAGGCAACACATTTCTCCATTTCTACCAGATCTTCCTCTTGCGTCTTCCTGTGTCATGCGAAAACTTTGAGGTATGCATTATCAGGTACTAGGAATGTCTTTCACTTTGCAGATGACTTGTTATTGCTGCCACGGATGCTGCTACCCGCCCGCCCTCTTTGAGTCATGTTTGACTAACCATGGCTGGCTAGGAGGAAATATAACAGCCATTGAAGGCAGCACTTATTTAATATCCCCTATAATAGTGCAGACGTCATGAAATTTGATTTTGTTTGCCTTTAATTTAAGCTTAAAATTATTGGTGGCTTCAGCGAGGAAGAGCAACAGGAGAGACATTCAGCAATACCACAAACTCCCTCGTTTTGTTTTAAAGCACTTTTCTGTTAACCAAAAAATGAAAAAAAAAAAGATAATTTCTCTATTGTTAGACAAAGTTATTTGACAATAATAGCGGTTTATAGAGTACTCGTACAATGAAGGTTCCCTTTGCCGCTTCTTGGTCTCCCCGTAGTAGTCGTAGATCTATAAACAACAACCCACCAAACAAATCGTTCTCTATTGAAGAGGTCCTTTTTTGTTTTGCATTTTGTCACTACCAACAACCGACATTTTACATTGTAAACATGATTCCAGTGACCAACTTTACTGTGTTGTTTATTCCTCGACGATCGATTGACAATTATTGTTAAGAGCGTTGAGTGATTTTTGGCTGTTCAGTTCCATAAACAGTTTTCCTTCGACTGTCTGCCAGGCATCAGCTTATTTGCAGCATCGTTTCTTGCCATGCGGCGCATTTTATTTTCTTGGCCTAACTGGCATAGTCGTGTTGCTTACATTATTTACTGTTAATGGTTTCAAACTTAAGGGCGATCGAAATGAAAATGGATTTTTATGTGATGAGAAATGTTCTCACAGATACGGGGGATACAAATCGATCGAACAAAAGTAGATGGCAAATCGTGGAGACTGGGCTGTATAATGAGAAAGCCAAAAAAGTATTTGATATGCTTGGTAACACATTATTAATGTATATTAACGGTTACTTTAAATTATAATATATAAATTTTCGTATTATAAACAGAAATCTCTTGTTTTTCGCATGATATTGAAGACTATATTTAGTATATTTAGAATGATCCGTTTTAGGCCAGATATGCACCGTTTTAATCGATATCTTGTTACCATTCTGAAGGTAATTCTACTATGTATCTCTCTTAAAAACACTCATCCCTATTAGCAAGTAACTGGGACAGACAATTTTCACAACCTTCTATTGAAGCAAAGTTTTCATTAGCAAAATTATTAGCCATAGACAGGACAAGGATGCCAGGTCTGGACTAGAATGTTTATGCATTCACATTATAGTCCAGATCTGGCATCCTTGTCCTGTCTATGAACTTCCGAGAGAAGCTTCCGGAGGTTGTAGCGAGTTAATTTCTTTCCTATAAAAACTTAGTGGCAAAAGAACGGAAAGTCAATTTTCGTAAGCTTTTCTTGAAGAAAATTATTCATCAGCAAAATCACTCGCCATAGGCAACAGCAGGTGGTAATCCCTTTGTACCAGGTCCACACTATTAGAACTTGTAGCGAGTCACTAGCATTGTGTATGGGCTGGTGTTGACCCTCTTATTGTCAAAGCTGGCTACTTCTGAACAATTGCTTCCTTCAGACGGTTCAGTTGCTAATATTACAGGTCCGAATTAGAAGTATCATCGTGGCGGAGCAGCTTATAGCAAATGGTCCCCTAACAATCCTACTTAACACATAGCAAAATTACTCTGGCGCCAATCCTGGGATGTCCTCCATTTGCGCCGGCTCACAGCGATTCGATCAAGACCGTTTTTCAATGACATTGTCGTATGTGACCTACTTTCATCACCAGTTACCATTCAATTCTGAAAAAGGTCGATTTTGTTGCGATGCAGCTACGGTTCGCAGATGGAAATTCAATCATTCGGTGCTTTTTTTTTTGCTGTAATTCCTGTGACATCCACACATCGAGCTTCTTCTTGTAACCAGCCTTATTCAAGTGATTCCAACAGATATATTGTGCAATGTTTAGCCCCCTGAGCAATCAAAACAATGCTTACATACATGCCGGACTGGACGATTTTCATTATTTCATCGGCATTATCGACAATTGGTGCATCTTTGACATTAAAATTACACGGACCAAATCGACGAAACCCAAATTGGGCGTTCCAGCTGCTTTTTGCAGGTGGAAATTCAAGACTTAGGGTTTTTTTTTGCTGTAATTCCTGTGGCATCCACGCATCGTGCTTCTTTTTGTAACAAGCCTTATTCAAGTGATTCCAACAGGTATATTATGCAATGTTTGGCCCCCTGAGCAATAAAAACAGTGCTTACATGCAGCCCAAACTGGACGATTTTCATTACTCCAACGACATTATCAACAATTGGTCTTTTTAATTGATGCATCTTTGACATTAAAATTACACGGACCACATTGACGAAAGACCCAAATTGTGCCTTATTGGCTGATGCTGCATTAAGACCATCCATGCAACTCAAATTTACAGCCCCCTGACTTGCAGTTTGCCTCTGTCTAAGAAAAACTTGAAAATATAGCGAATTTTCTCTGTGTCGGTGTCCGTCTTTCACTCGCTCTCAAACAATGCTGATACAAGTAATCACAAAACTATCCTAGTTTTTGTATACGAAATCTTATGTTTTATGTTTTACTAAAGCCGTCTATTGGAATAGTAATGGATTTCAGTCTACTATACCTTATACAGGGTGTACGTCGGGAAGGTATACTACTTTGTTTATAATTTTTGAATAAATGAAAGGGAATGGATCTTATATTGATAAATGTTTTTTTATTTAATGTCGCCAATTATGTATGGAATACAATATCAGATAAATGTCCGTTTCTGTTAGCCTCATAAATGCGAGCCCTCTTCAGCTCATTTTTCATTACATTCTCACACATTTCATGCGGTATTTCATTAATTTCATCACGAATATTTTGTTTGAGTTGCTCAAGCGCAAAGCTTGCTTATTAGATATCCCCACAAAAAAAAGTCCGAAGAAGACAAATCAGGCGGCCGTGGAGGCCAATCAACATTACCATTTCTTGAAATAACTTGTTGTAGAAAGAGGTCTCGCAGTAATTCCATTGTAATCCTGGCTGTATGCGATGTGGCTCCGTCTTGTTGATACCACATGTTAATCAAGCCCAAATCATGCAGTTGTGGCGTTAAAAAGTTTTCAAATCATATCACGATATCGCTCTCCATTGACACGATATCGCTCCCGTTACGCCGTTTTCAGTTTCAAAGAAGTAGGGTCTAATGATTCCTCCTGACCAAATTGCACAGCAGACTGTCATTTTTAATGGATGCAAAGTTGACTGAGGAATAATTTGAGGGTTTTCCATTGCCCAGAACCGGCAGTAGTCAAGAGTCTAGAGTAGTGAATTTAGGTCAAAGGTCACGGTATTTGGCAAACTCAGACCTTTATGTGTAAATATCCACAAAGTAAGCATACTGCTCAAATTTGATGGCCCTGTAAAATGAGCACTTGTAAAGTGTATCTTTATATAGCACTTCAATGGATTTGTACTGGATCAGTTTATCTGACTTCGGATCATAATAAATAGACCTTAACCTATTCTCAAACCTAGAACCAAAATAACCTTAACAAAAATGAACTTAAAATCCTCATTACGTCTATTACACTATCATAAACGCTAATTAGGCCACAATTAGTCAATATAATTTCTATGTCTTTCTTTTCCTTAAAACTTCTGCGACATTTCATCTAATCCTAGCATTCATTTCGGTTTATCAATTTCTCAACAAAACTATGCAATTTCAGCAATTCGTTGTCGATGTTAAAAGCAACCTATTATTTATTTAGTTAACAATTTTCGTCTTAACGATTCTTAGACAGACTCGAATAGCAACCAGGCAAAGAAAAGTGCATCTTGAAAGTTATGCCAGTTAAAAATTGGTGAAATTATTTTCATTATTTTAAGTTAACCAGAAAATAAAGAAGAATCTTACGACTTTCAGTGGGTGACATAGTGGGAGAGGAGAAAATTTACAGAGAAGTAGGAAGAGGGAGTAAAATATACTGGAAACTTAAGAAGATTTACACGAAACTATGACGCCGTACGCTTAAGGTGAGTGAAATACAGTGAGTTGAAAATGTAAGTACTCGGTTGGTAATAACCTAAATGAACGCCAAAGAAGTAATCATTTTTAACATATTCTTTAGCCAAAAATCGACAGATATCAATGTGAAGTTTTTTTATGAAAACAATTTCTCTTGCATCTCTTGAGTACGGATGAACCAAACGTACTGTTACGGTGACCAAATTCTAAACATTTAAGCGAAAATAAAATCATTTTATGAAAAAACAAATTCCCCTTCATCTCATGAATGAGAAATGGGAGAGCTACTGACATTCAGTGAGCTAACACACATTCTATAGGGTAGCGCATAAGCAACGTTAACGGCGACTATATTGAATGCATTATTGTGCATCATTTGGTTTTAACTCGTGAAGTGCAATTGCATCTTATATGGGAAAAGATGTGACATTTGAAAATTCTTTGGAATGACCGCCCAGACATCTCTAACTGCTGATAACGTCACCTGGTGGAAGTTTCCGGGGTTTCCTCAATGACTTGAAATACGCTCTCCCAGATAAATTTGAAAAAAAAAATTCCTATGAATAACGTTGTAATCTTCCTGTACGTAGGATTTAGTCCAAGATACTTTTCTACAAGAAAGATGTTGACTGTGACATTTTTCTACAGGGGCAATATCGCCTATAACAATTTTCTATAATTTCTATATACGCGAAACTAGAAGCCGTATATTTACGAAATCAAATCTATATCCCATCCTTGCCCAAAGCTAATACATCACAAAGCATAGTGGAGTTTTGTCGTTTTTACTTTTTGATTGCAAAAGTCATAATTTCTGAAGTACCAGTAATGAAGATATTTTCAGAATTTCAAAAACATTTGAAAAAACATCCTTCAAATTTAAGTAGTCTTTATAAATGTTTTGAGAAATAAAATACTTATTCTGATCTAGAAATTATTCGGCGTCTCTAAATTCATTTCTACTCATTATACAAAACCCAGCAAAAAAATCTATTATTTTTTCCAATAGATCGCTTTAGTAATCTGCAGATGGCGTTAGAAACGTACTTAATAAACTACTCAGATACCTTTTGATTGCTTGAGTCAATATCAAAGATGGGCCCCATGAAAGACAAAATATATCATATTTTATAGTTTTTCTTCCATAACGGTATTAACCCAAGCGAAGCGTCAAAAAATGTGAATAGTGTTTGTAATCCTAATGTCAATCGCGCAATTTTGATTTCATCGATTACATTTCGTTAATTTTAATATCGAAGATGCACCACGTTCTGGAAGGCCAATTGTCGAAAAGGTCAATCAAATAAAGGCCCGGAGCTATACAGGGTTGCCCATATTCGACGGACCCATCTGGCAACGCCATAACTTTTGACAGAGATGTCAGATCACTTAATGACATACCGCGTTTGAAGCGTCAGTCCAAGCAGATTTTTACCATGGAACAATACACGCCACGCGAGCGCTCTGAAATAGTTGAAATTTACATTCAACAGAAGAAGTCAATTGTGAAAACTCAACGTGCTTTTAAAATATTAAAAAATGTGAGAAGTGCGCCTTCTAAGAACACCATTAAGCGTTTATACGAAAAATTTTCGACTGGTGAGGCTCTTTCTAATCCGAAGAGGCCAAATAAAAGTCGACCAAGGCGATCGGCCGAGAACATCCCAAAAACGCCGTTCTCAGCAGTTGGGCATGGTTCGGTCCACTTTACAACGGATTATTCGCCTTGATTTGCATTTGTTCCTGTACAAAATTCAATTGACGCAAAGATTGTTGCCTGCGGACAAGCCTCGTCGATTGGAATGGGCCCAACGAGTCATCGAAATGGCCGATGATGACGAGCAATTTTGGAACAAAATTATCATGTCCAATGAAGCCCATTTCACATTGAATGGGACCGTAAATAAGCAAAATTGCCGTATTTACGCCACTGAAAATCCTCAGAAGATTCAAGAAAATCTTCAGAAGATTCAAGAATTGCCTCTTCATGACGAAAAAGTCACAGTTTGGTGCGGCGTTAGTGCGAAAACGGTCATTGGGCCGTTTTTCTTCCAAAACGAAAATGGCCATGCATGTCGCATAACAATCGATTTTCTGAAGAATTTGTTTCCGGGCCGTTTGATGTCGAAAAGCGGTTATTTGGACTGGCCACCGCGTTCGCCCGATTTGACGCCCGCTGACTTCTTCTTGTGGGGACATTTGAAGTCAAAGGTTTACGTTAACAAGCCAAGGACCGTAGAAGAGCTCAAGGACAACATCCGTGAAGAAATAGCCGCTATTCCGGCCGAAATGTTGGCGAAAACGATGGAAAATGCTGCAAAAAGGGCACAATACGCCATCAACGCCAGAGGCGGCCATTTGAGAGATATCATATTCAAAAATTGATGTAAACAAATCTACTTGGAACAAATTAAATGAATAAGATTGCCAACCGCCAAATTTTTATTTTTTTCTTTGATTTTTTTTTAAAAAACATGGGTCCGTCGAATATGGGCAACCCTGTACTTTGTACTCAAGAAACCCGTTTGCAACCACTTAAGTAAGGCTTGGTACAAAAAGAAACTCCATGTGTGGAAGCCACACGAGCTAATGCAAAGAAACCTCATGGGCCGAATTTCCATCTGCAAATCGCTACTGAATAGCAACCAAATCAACCACTTGCCGAAGCGATTGGCGACGATGGTGACAACGTTGATGAAAATTGGGTCACCTACGACAATGCCAAGTGAAAATGATCAGGGTCAAATCTTGCGGTAAGTCGGCGCTAGCAAAGTCAGGATTGACGATCAGTAAGACTTTGGTGTATGTTTGGTACGAACTGCTCTCCTACGGCCAAACTCTTAATAAGGGCTTGGTCTGTCTGAAGGAAGTAATCGCCCAAAAGTGATCCACTTTGGCCAGGAGAGGAGACAAATTGTATTCTATCAGCACAATGCCAGGCCACACATATCGATTGTGAGTCGTCAGAAGCTCTTATGCATTCACTTTACAGTCCGGACCTGGATTACCACCTGTTCCCATCAAATGATTTTGCTGGTAAAAAATTCGCTTCAAGAGAAGTTTGTGAAAATCCGACTGTCCCAGTGTTTTACTAAAATGGTACGTGGGTTCCTACGAGAGAGAGAGCAAAATTATCGAAGAAAACTGTGCGCATTTGATTTAAATCGTATCATTCTAACCTTGCCAAATAAAGCCTTCAGCAATAGAATTCTTTGTTTTTAACAATTTATGTTATAGAAGCTAAATATTCTTAAACCATTAACTAAGATTTTCTCCCAGGATGATAAAATATATTTATAATATATTAGAAACAGAATAAACACTATTGTGAGAAAAATTGTACTACAATTTTTCCTCGTGTTTGTCTTTTTCCACTGGAATTCGGTGGGAATCTATAAGCAAATACATAATTAAGTCGTCCGTTTTTATATGCAGCCTTAGAATGAACTTTTTGGGACTATTAGACTGATTCAAATGATTATTTTTGTAGTTTTAAGTTAACCCAAAACCAGAGGCCGTCACCGAAATTAAATTAAAAAAAACTAAATTCGAGAATGGTGTTAAATTGCTTAGGTTTCTGCCATCTAAATCAAAAAAAAAAAAACAAAGTTTTCATTCTGATTGCGAAAATAGGAAATAAATAAATTAAAATTTTGTAGAATTTTGCTTCTGTTTCATGCAACGAAAAATACATTAAAATTTGATAGAATTTTGTTTCCGTTTCATGCAACGAAAACGTATTATAACGTAGTACAAACAATATGAATTTTGGTTCATACATCTGAAACGGAATCATAAACAATTTTGATTCTGATTTAGTTAATGAATCGTTTTGTTTGTACCAAATTTTTGAGAAATTGTGAAAATTCATGAGAGCCCAGCATCGCGTATACACTTAAGCCTCCATATTCTATATGAAAACGTATTTTCAAAATAAGTTTCACCAAAAGCATCCTCCTATGCTCGCTTATACTCGTATATTGAAAGCGTCTTCCAAATGAAATTTTCTGCAAACTAGTGTACAATTTTCAATTACAATTTTTACACAAAATTTCACCCAACACAATAGAAGAAGCTAAATTGTAACTTTCTGAAATTCTCCATTTAGAAATTAGAGCATAGAACTAAGTTTACTACATGCTAGTTGCCTATTAAATTATGTCGAATTTTATGTCGATATTCAGTCGATTCTCCTCTAATTTTGGGAGAATTGTAAATCATTATAATAAAAATACACCCAGACTACTCCAGCCTAATAATTAGAAATTACAGAGACTACGAGTATATTCAATATCGGAAAATCAGCCAAGAAGGGGTGCACCACATTTTCAGACCAAATTTAATCATTAAATCATTAAAATTAATCATTAATTAACCAAATAAGTGATACGAAATTTAGAATATATGAGAAGAAATGGTCATTTGGTACCAGAAGCAGCGAGGTTAAACGGTCGATTTTTCAAAAAATTGTATACGTTCAAATTCGGCAAACTAAGCAATTTGTATTTGAAGTACCATATGGGGCGATAATATTTTGTATACATTTGGAAATAACCGCGCAAGTTGGGGATGTGGTTAATGAATGATACTAAAAAGCAGTGGACACAATTTTAATATTGCCGCAAACGTTAATATGATGAAAAAAACTCAGCAGATGTCTGCAAAAAACTTAAAACTTATCAAACCCCCTAAACTGAAGGCGCAGTTGCAGACAAAACCAAAATACATATCCTTTAAGAAGTTCATTAAAATCGCTTCTAAATTAGTCACCTAAAATTCCGTAACAAAGAAAATGCAAACGTAACTTTCTTACTATGAACGGTGAATACTTTCTTAATATTTGAGATGTGAGTTGCGTCAAAGCCCGAAAATCGAAACTGTCTAGGAGCGGAAATATGTAGCAAACGGGAATATACACTATTTCCGAATAAAAAATGACTTTTTTTCTCTACAAAATATATTATCATCATATAAGGTGTGTTCAAATAAGTAGGTGAATTTTCAAATTTCGATTTTCGATTATTAATTTTTTTTCTTGTGTTGATACACTCGTCTCGAAGATATGTTGACGGTTTTATCCATATAGCATGTTTATTTTATTTGTGAGAGGTATAAATAAGACAAATGTTTTGTGAGTTCAGCGATTTTCTGCTATCGAAAAAAATGGATCAAAGAATTTGCATCAAATCTTGTGTAAAAAATGGAACTAAATGCTCAAAAACACTTGAAATGTTGGCAGTGGCATACGGTGAGAGTTCTCAGAGTCAAAAAAATGTTTACAAGTGGTACAAACTTTTCACAGAAGGTCGAAAAGATGTAAATGACGACGCTCGTTTTGGACGCCCCAGCACATCAACAACCGATCAAAATGTTGAGAAAGTGAAGAAAATTGCTACGGAGAATCATCGAATCACAATTAAAGAAGTTGTGAAGGATGTCGGCATAATGGGTTGGCTCATGCCATGTAATTTTTCTGAAATTTTGGACATGCAGCGTGGTGTAGCGATCATCGTTCCAAAATTGCTGAATTTTGACCAAAAACAACGTCGCGTGAGCATAGCTCAGGAATTCTTGAATGACGTCCACGATGATCCAGATTTGCTTAAAAGGGTCATAACTGGTGACGAATCATGGGTATATGGTTATGACATCGAAACCAAAGCCCAATCGTCCAAATGGAAGAGTCCAGGAGAACCAAGATCGATCAAATGACAAGGGTTTGCTCACTGTTCTCTTTGATCACCATGACGTAGTGCATGAGGAGTTCTTACCACAATGTCGCACGGCAGATAAGGAGTATTATCTTGAAGTAACGCGCAGTTTGCGTGAAGCAATACGAAAGAAACGCCCGGAATTGTGGAAAAAAATTCATGGCTTTTGCATCATGATAATGCAGCTGCTCACTTATCTTTGCTTGTGAGAGATTATTTGGCAAAAAACAACACTGATTCCTGCCTCAGTCACCGTATTCACCAGATTTAGCCCCTGCGACTTTTTCCTGTTCCCAAGATTGAAGAGATCCATGAAAAGACGGCGTTTTGCGACGATTGAGAAGATAAAAACGGAATCGCTGAGACAGCTCAAGGACATACCAAAAGGTGCTCATCATAATTGCTTCGAAGATTGGGAAAAACGCTGGCACAAGTGTATTATATCTGAGAGGAACTACTTTGAAGGAGATAAAATAGAAATGGATGAATAAATAAATATTTTTTGAGAAAAATTAAAATTCATCTTATTGTTTGAACACATCTCCATATAAATAACAATTGATAATATAGGTGATATTTTCTTAATCACTTGTAAATCAAAGGTTTCTTTTATAAAACTAAGCATCTTTCAACAATCCTTAAAACAAAGCACTTACTTTTTGCTATCACTGTATACAATGTACCAAAAAGTCCTATGCATTTTAGGCTAGCATATTTCCTAAGCCAGCTTCGCTTAGGAAACACAAAAAAAAAAATAAACAAAATAAAAAGGGGAAGAAGAAAACGGAGATAGCTTGTAAATAAGCGACATAAACGAGTGTTGTATTAATGTTCATAATGTGCAATCTTGACGTCAATAAACGTCGTCGCTTTAAGTAAAGGACAACCAAATCTTTGCAGTCTGTCGGACTGGGTTGCATAGTTGGCTCAAATGGCGGGCACTCTGAAGGAGATTGAGGTGTGTGTGTATGCAACAAATGCTGAGGAATCAACAACTCGACAAGTACGATTGCGGCGGCATAAGTTACAGTAGAAACAAGACGAGACACAGGCTCAACACACATACGATAAAGCCATGTCTTAAAGGTAAGTCGAAGACGAAGAAATATAAACTTCACAAAATGCAAAAAAGACAACACACCAACAACAGCATCAACAATAACAGCAACAACCACAACAACGGCAACAACAGCATTCTACAACAGCAACATGGGCAACAATAACAACGACAACGTTTATTACATTAAACAGTTGTTTGAAAGATGGCCAACAATATGTGTGTACGGCTGTCTAAACGATTTAACATCCAAACTTGAGGAGATGTTGCTTTGTATGTTGTTCATGTTGCTGGTTGTTTGTTGATTTTGCATATTTGAAATGCAACACAACAGAATTCGGCTGTCAAAGTTTCCTATTCGTTTTTTTTTTTCTTCATTTCGAGAACGATTGTTTGCCTGTTGTTAGTAATTTAGGCAACTAACGTATGGCAAATGTGTCATATTGAACATGACCCCATTTCTGAAGTACTTGTGACAGGTACGAGTATACTAAGCCAAATTGCCAATCGATGAAATAGGGTCAAAATGGTCGAAAAGTGCACATTGTGGTTATTTATGATGTAATAATTTTGGTTTTCGGGCGTTCATAACTGTGGCCTACAAGTCAGTTAGCTCTATTATTGGAATAACTTAGAAAAATGTAGTGGATCGATTTATGCTGCGTTTACAATGATAGCAACTTGTTCGAGAGGCGCTTAAAATGTTCGAAAACGTACGAACAATCAGCTGATTGACAGTGATATCACTTCCATACAAATTTGGGAACTAATCTTTAACAAGAAGTTATATTCGCAGGTCACTTTTTGTAGCTCATTAATTTTCAATGAACTAAAAAAAATAAACAAAATTATGTGGATTCGTTTGTAACCCATTTAAGGTTCAGTGAGGCGTTTGTAACCATTACTTTCAAGTCAGTTAGGTCCATTATTGTACTAAATCATAAAAATATAGCGGGTCGATTTAGGCTGCGTTCACAATGGTAGCAACACTTTCGTGAGACGCTCAAAATGTTCGAAAACGTTCAAACAATCAGCTTATTGACAGTGATATCACGTCTATATGAACATGGGAACTAATGTTTAACAAGAAGTTACATTAACTAAAAAAAAACAAACAAAATTATGTGGATTCGTTTGTAACCCATTTATGGGTCATTATGTCCGTCATTGTACTAACTCAGAAAAATATGGCAGATCGATATAGGCTACGTTCACAATGATAGCAAAACTTTCGTGAGGCGCTCAAAATGTTCGAAAACGTTCAAACAATCAGTTGGTTGACAGTGATATCTCATCAATAATTTTATATTCGTGGGACAATTTTGTAGTTCATTGGTTTTCAATGAACTTATTCAAAAAAGTAAAATTACATGAGCATGTTTGTAATAAACAGATGACGTCGCATTTTACACCCCAACTATTACCTTCTTCGAATGCGTGAATTCTGAATTTTGAATATTAGTAAATGAAGTTATATCTCTGCACTGAAAACGACAGGCATTTATATAAAATATCCTGGACGAGAAAGAGATGACCAAAAAAAAACCAAATTGTCGCTGCAGAACGAAGCTGTATGTTTTTGTGCAGGAAAAAAACAAAGGAAATGCTTTGAGTGCGATCGAAACGGCCAATAAATGAAATGATCGCTATCATTGTGAACGTAGACTTCAGTGTCACTGTTTCATTCAATTTACTATAGGACTGGCAAACAAATATGTGTATCGCAAGCGGGTCGCAGATTAAATGGTGGCGAATCATGGCAACTATTGAAATAAGTTTAAATATAAATAAGAAAAGCTACATGGCAGAGAGCTTATGCTTATATTTATGAAACAGAGTATTTAATGTCCAACAGATGGATGTCCTTCGTTTGAAGTCAAGAAATTCATCAAAATCAATATAATTACAAATAGTAAAAATATATTTCTAACTCGAAAGAGTAGCCTTTACATGCAACATGCTATATTTCCGCAATTAAACCGCCAAATTTTTGTAGAACGCGTAGATCATTAAAAGCCAACATGCGAATGATGTCAGCATGGAGATAAAGAGAAGAGTATTGCTTGCTAACAGCTGTTACTATAGGCTAGGCAAGCGATTTAATGATAAAGCCCTCCCTCGACAAACAAAAATCCGACTATACCAGACGTTGGTTATAGCTATCTTATTATATGACGCAAAATCTTGGGTTATGACGGAAGCGGACGAACTAGTACTGGCAGTTTTCGAGAGGAAAATACTCCGGAAAAATATATGGACCCATAATCGTTAAGGGAGAGTATCAGCGTCGCATGAACAATGAGCTGTATGAGCTATGTGCCGACATCGGCGTGGTCAAACCCATTAACATACAGCGATTCCGTTGGCTGGGTCATGTTGTGCGGATGGAGCCAAATGCTTCGGCACGGACAGTTTTCGACAACGAACTCGATGGACGGCGCAGAAGAAGGCGACCAAAATCTCCGTTGGAAGGATCAGGCTTTTCAAATACTATCGAAATTTGGTGTGACGAATTGGAGGAGAAACGCACAAAATCGAAGCACTTGGAATTATTTTCTACGGGCGGCGTATAATAGATAAGGATGTCTATTCCAGTCGCCAGCTAAGAAGAAGAAGAAATAAAATTTGGTAAATTTTGGCACTGGTGAAAGTGCACGGTTCGATTCTCTGCGGGGGCAAATGCTATTTCGAAAAAAAAAAATCTTCTAATAATCAAAACTTAAAATATTTGATTGGGAAAGCTCGCATGGAGTTGGATTCCATTTCTCTCCGACTCATTGTTATAATTTATATTGATCGTGTAACGACAATAATGATTTTAAAATCATTATCTAATAACAAAGAGCTTGTTTGGGAAAATATGAAGACAAACACGCTAAAGATTTAAATGTCAGTGTCATTCTACAAAAAGACAAATTTTCAAACTTCTCTGTGCAAGTACAAGTAGGAAAGGAAAGTATATGAGAAAAAGAAGAAAGCCTTTCATGTGAAAATATAAACTGGTTATTTGAAGTCGAATAACAAGGTGCATCATTGCAATGTACGCACTGCCGAAAATATCGCTCCTGTTAGTGAAAATGTGGAGTATAACCCGAATTTGTCTATTCCGCAGCGTTGTCAGCAATTGAGCTTATTTTACGGCTCATTATGAGGCATTTTGCACTTTGGATCATGCAACAATTAAAGTCGGCTGACCATTCACGATGTCGTAGATATGCTGATTGAATGCTACAGCAACACGCTTTCAGTGCTGATTTTTGCATCAAATTTTCTTCGGCGATGAAGCTCATTTCTCACCCGATGGTTATGTCAACAAGCAAAATTTGTCGCATATGGCGCTCGGAGAATCCAGAAGTGATTGTAAAATGGCCATTGCATCCGAAAAAAGTGATTGTTTGATGCGCATTATGGTCTAAAGGTGTCATTGGGCCGTATTTTTTCGTAAATGACGCTGGGGAAACCGTTATTGTCAATTCAGAGCGGAAGGAAAGTATATGAGAAAAAGAAGAAAGTCTTTCGAGTAGATGAAAAAATAAACTGGTTATTTGAAGTCGAATAACAATGTGCCGTGGGGGCCGAGTGTGCTAAGCGAAACCGCTGAGGAGTAATTTAACCAATTACGAAACGCATCTGGTGGGCCAAATGCTTTTTCAAAAAAAATCGCCTAATAGTCAAAAATTAAAATATTTGATTGTGGAAGTTCATCTAGAGTTGAATTCCATTTCTCTCCACCAACTGTAAAAGTATTTCTTATCCAGAAAATAAGAAATTACGGCTTTCACGCAATTATAAAATTTACAAAAGCTAATTCATGTAGTGCCCTAAGGAGATACATTTACAAAAGTGTAATAAACCATTTTAAATTTTAATCGAATATATATATTAAAAGCTGCTGCCATCGCTGTGGCTATCCATCCATCACCCTATTATAATGTACATACAGGAATAAGCTAATCTATAAATTAATATAATAATAAACGCCATATGATTTCAGTTAAAATATGTTATCATAAAATGAATACAAATAGTTTATTTATGCTTTTTCTTTTTGATTAAATTTCTAGCCATTTATAACATAAAATTATTATAAATTTATTAACAAAAAAAGAGAAAATATCACAAACAAATCCAAAATCCAACAAACAAAAATTGTTAATAAAGGAGAAAATATATACGAATACAACCAAAAAGTGTGTGTGAGTGTGTGTGCATGAATAATAAATGTCCATAATCCGTTTCTTCTCCTCGTCTTATTTCACAGTGATCCGGCATCCAGTTGGTGGTAGTAGAGTAGCGATGTAGTAGTTAGTTGACCATAATAACCAAATTAGTCCTTTGTGTTGAAAAAGTACTTTAATACAGGTGGTGAGATATCAATGTGCGTGTGAGTGTGGGGAAATGTTGATATTATGCTGTTAGGAAAATTCATATTTATGCACGTGTGTATGGGGATGTGCGGATGATTAAATATGTGTGTGTGTGTATGTATGCATTTGATGAAAAGGTAGATGTTATTTGAAATGTATTGGCTCGCATGTTTTTTTTTCGTTTTTTTTTGATTTTAGTTAAGCGTTATTAAAATGAAAAGAAAATAAATGTGATTAAAATGGAGGGAACAAAAACCAATCAATATTATATATAAAAATGATATTATTGAAAAACGTCTACGTAAAAATCGAAATACGAAATTGAATTTTTTATTAAATAATTTCAAAAATGTGTGATAAACCAAAAAATTTAAACTTGTTTATCCCATATAAATTACATAATAAAGAACAATTTCGTTTATCATATAAATGCACCGATTTAAGTATTTTATTTATAAAACAAAAAAAAAAATAAACAAACTACATACGAATAAAACAAAATAAATTATACTTTTCTTATAAAATAGTCAAATCAGTGCAAATAAAAAAGAAAAAACTATTAGTCTACCGAAGAAGAAAGCAAACAAATGCAAAAGTATCAAAGATTTCAGTACACAAAAAAAATTTTTTTTCTAACTTTTTGGTAAATTTGCTTATTTACTTTGAAAGATAACTCTATAATCTGAGAGAATTTTAGTTTAAATTTCATATACAGGGTGTCCGTCGGGAAGGTATACTACTTTGTTTTGCCGCCATTTTGGTAAACATTAGTCTTGACAATTCATATTTGGCAGTCGTGAAGTAGAGACGTGGCAAATTTATTATGGAAAATTTTTCGATAAACCAACGTGTTTTAATCGTTAAAACATTTTATCAAAATCAATCATCGATTACTGTGGCGATGAGAAAATTACGTGAAATTTTTGGGAGAAATAACAGCCAACAAGACGCACTATTTATCGTGTAATAAATGATTTCGAAGAAAGAGGGTCTGTAGCGGATAGGGCCAAGCATGGACCACAACTTACTGCCAGATCGGCTGAAAACATTACTGCTGCTCAAAAAAGTGTTCAAAACACTCCATCAGCCTCAACTCGACGCCGTGCTCAGGAGCTTGGTCTTCAAAGAACAACTTTGGCCACAATTTTGCACAAGGATTTGCACTTGTTCCCATTTAAGATTCAGTTAACACAAGAACTTCTTCCACAAGACCATTTATGCCCCGATTTTCATAAAAAAAATCATAATGAGTGACGAGGCACATTTTCATTTGAATGGATATGTGAATAAACAGAATAGTCGGTTCTGGGCAATGGAAACCCCTCAAATTATTCATCAGTCACCTTTGCATCCATTAAAAGTGACAGTCTGGTGTGCAATTTGGTCAGGAGGAATCATTGGACTTCACTTCTTTGAAACTGAAAACGGTGTAACGCTAACTGTCAATAGAATGAAATACCGCGTGGAATGTGTGAGAATGTAATGAAAAATATGCTGAAGAGGGCTCGCATTTGTGAGGCTAACAGAAACGGACATTTATCTGATGTTGTGTTCCATATATAATTGCCGACATTAAGTAACCCATTTATCACTATAAAATCCATTCTCCTTCATTTAATCAAAAATTATAAACAAGCAAAAAGTAGTATACCTTTCCGGCGGGCACCCTGTATTTAGCAACAAGTTGTTGTTTATTGTGCTTTTGTACATTGTTGTACTATTCTCGACTATTCACATAAAAGTACAATTTTAACTATATTATTTCTCTGGATCGTGGCGCAATGTTTAAAACTAACAGCTGTCATGCACATGACCGCAGTTTCAAGCCCCGATCATGAAATTTTAAAATGTTAAAATTAAAATGTTTTTTAAACTCTCCGAGCAGTCCAATTGATAAGTCTAGCAAAAGCTTCTCAAAATGATGTTGGGAATCAACGTTAATCTGAAGGTCTCTTTCAGTGAGTCTAACAATAGAAAGGGTGTAAGCCCTGCGGATATGAGGAACTGTTCCATATCCCTTTCATGGGATGCAGGGGAATTTGTTTTTTGGTTTTGTTGTAATTTCCTTAGTATCAATTCCGGCCGAACTTATGTCCCCTGTATAACTTTGCGTCTGCGCAATTATTTTGATATCACTTTGTCATATTCGAAATTTGAAAAATGTTCTCTAGCTTGGTAGTGTTAGAAAATTTAATATTTCAGCTGAAAAAAAAGAAACAAATTCTCTTGCTTCTGATGAATGATACATCGGAAAGCTTCACACATTCATTGAACTTACACGCATTCTATTCTCTCACCTACAGTTTAACGACGATTCTGAACGTCACTGCCTGAGAAGCATTTATAAGACTTGTCGATCATTCCTACTACTCGAAGTATTCGTCCGACACAATGAGATGACCGTCGCTCAAATAATGTTAGGTGAATGTATGCGGGTTTGGACCTGCGATCATGCAAATGATAGTCGTGTGTACTAAACATTGTGCCAGGGTGGGTAAGCTAAGTCCAGTGCCATTTTGAAATTTGAATAACCATTTGTTGACATAAAAGGGCCCTAACTCATATATTTTTAAAATCTGTAGTACTAGGCTTTATCTTTTAATATATTGTGGAACTTTTGTTTTTAACTTATCATCGAGCCACGGTCGGATAGCTAAGCCCACAAAAATACTATTTTGAAATATGAATAATGATATATTAATATAAAAACGCCTTAACTCATAATTTTGAAAACCTACGGCAACGCTTTATTACGAGGATTTTTCTTTCAATATATTATGGAACTGAATTGGAACTTTTTGTTTTTAACTTATTATGTTATCAATTTTTTTTCTAATATGCTCGACATATTTAACAAAATATATGTCTAGAAGCAATTTAGTTTAACAAATATGAGTTAGAACCTTTCAATATTAAGGTAACGATACGTTATAGATATGGAAACAATTGGAAGTTGGGCGTTTTTCAGAAAGAATACAAAACAATTTAATTGCTTTACTTTATACCGCATAAATTACTTTACTTATTAGATTGTACGAAATCATTGAAATCCGAAATGAGTGAGAATAGTTTCGAAACTTTTCAATTATACTCCATTATTTTTAAGGAAATTTGTTATGCAAAAACATATGAAATTTTCTTATAACGTTAGCTTTATGGACGGATAGCTAACTCAGTATTCTCAAAATGCCATCAACAGGGCAATTTTCTGCATATTTCCTTTTATCATTGGCAACCTTAAGAGCCGCGTTTTCTTACAAATTAAAGGGGCACCGAAAAACATAACAGTCAATAATAATTCAATCGTCACAAATTCCTATCTTAAACTTATGCCCGTCGGGCGTAAAAGCATAAAAGTTGTTGCCTACAGGAGGTACAAGATATTACTTATTGAAATGTTTTTAACGTTGTGCTTCCTGAGTGTCTCTACAATTTTCAAAATCATCTCTCAAAATAAAGGAGCATCAAAGTATGATATTAAATAAACAAGAATTCTAAATAATATTAGTAAAAACTACAAAAATTTAAACAAAATTAGTGGTTTTTTAGAATTTGTGTAGAATTTCAATTCTCTTGAATTGAAGTTGTAGACAAATTCGTAATAAGTAAAACAAAAATTCTAAATAATGTTAGTAAAAATTACGACAATTTCAACTAAATTACTGGATTTTTAGAATTTGTGTAGAATTTCAATTCTTTCGAATTGAAGTTGTAGACAAATTCGGTTTTAAAAGCCTTGTTAAAAAAGATTTGTTTTTTGAATTTGGAATTTTTTTATGATCCAACTGATCTACTAAATATATAGGCAATAAACTGTAATTACCAGAAATATAAATTTTCCTTTAAGGTGATTACGGTTTGATATTTAATGTGTATGAAAATAAAAGGCTGTGTATTTTGTAAGGTGTTTAGTTAATAGCAACTGGATACCGAAAGTAAGTATTTGTGAAATCAATCAAATATACAAAATCAATCTACCACAATTCTCAACCCTTGACCTGTAATTGTGGCTCAAAATTGACCAGAAAATTTTTGTGTTTCATTATATTTTACACAGCAACTCCTCTAAATGTAAAAATGTTACTTATAAAAATGTTTCCCATATAGAAAATACTTCTAAGAACGGCAAAAAGACTTCATAAAATATAAATTTCCATAATTGACCAAGAACATAATATTCTGCCCAAAGACAGTAAGACAAGTTTTGAATTTGAATTATACGGGTATATCGAATCTCAGAAATGGTTTTGGCAGCACTATATTAAATTTTACCTCAAAAGTGTAATAACGCTTAGTTATCTACAAGGGAAAAAGTGATTGCAGCGATTTTAGAAATAAGTGATTTTCTTGAGGAAATAAATTGAATTCCTTTTTTAAAACGTAATTTCCATTGCGGAAACAATAAAAATATTGCAGAGCAAGATCGAAAAGATCACGCTAAATTGACACAAAAGGTTCAAATTACGCCGCCAATTTGCTTCGATTGTCGTAGTTTTGCGAATTATAATTCTACTCTGCCGGGCCCAACTATAATCAAGAAATTTTATTAGAGGGTTAAGCGTGAAGCAATTCGAAAAAATTGGCCGGATTTATAAGCAGACAATAATAGAGCAGAAGTCACACTAAAGCGCTCGAAAACAATGGTTGTGGAATGATATTAGTTGAATTTTTATCGAAAATCTCATAAACAGCCAATGCAGCTTGATTGATATTGGTTGAATTTTTATCGAAAATCTCAGAAATGCAACATATCAATCAAGCTGCATTGGCTGTTTATGAGATGCAATACACTCGTTTATAAGATTTTCGATAAAAATTCAACCAATATCGTTCCACAACCATTGTGATCGTGCGATTTAGTACAATGTGACTTCTTGTTTCTTCATAAAATCGAAGAGGGGCATCGCTTTAGGCTCACCATTTTAAAGCGATTGAAGTCGATTCAAAATGAATCACAGCAGGCTCTGAGAGCCATACCTGAAGGTGGTCATTCGGCAACCTTCCAGAATTTAGAAAAAAAAGATATCAAAATTGTACTGCCTGCAAGAGGGAATACTTTGAAGGCGATGTATTTAGGTGAATAAATAAAAAAAATTGAACAAAAAAAAAAACAAACAAAAAATTTTTACTTTTTGAACGCAGCAGTGGTAATCAGAAATATTTTTCTAATAATCCGCTTTCACAAGGAGAACGTTGTTATGATTGGGAATTTAAAACATTTTTAAAATTATTTCAATTTTGCCAAAACTGCTCTTCCTCTTAGGAGGCAGTAATAGTATACGTGATATGTTTTTAATGCAGAGTAGGTATTAAATACACAGCGTTCACAAAGACTGCGCAAAAATAAAATCCATATGGATCCATGACTATAACTGTGAACAGCACTCTAAAGTTATTTTAATTCTGGCTAAACTGGTCTTACTTTTTTTGCACAAAACAGTAAGATTACTTTTCTAATACAGGGCAGCTGTTACGACGAGACCACAAAGAAATTTTCTGTATGAATTCAAAGCCATAACTGCGAACTGAACAAGACTTTAATGTTATTACAATTTCACTAGTTATTGTTGTATTATATTTAATTTTTTGTATTTGTACTTAATATATGGATGGGAAACTTTACATGAATTCTCCCCCTAAATTATATTCCTCTGAAAGTTTTAGGAATACGAACATCCATGTGATGATATCGTTATGAGTTTGTTGCAAAATTTGTGCAGATAAAAATAAAAGTTGAAAATAATATTATTCCAAAACTCTTAATACGTATTTCAATATGCTATGCAATATCTATCAATTAGAACACAATTTCCAAGACTTTGCACAATTAAAGCACAGCCTATTATCGCTATAACTTTCTAATTATCTTGTTAGTAACCCCAAATGTTATAGCCATGTTTGTTATATTAAAACAAGGACCTAGTTTTGCAATAACTTCCTATCTAACGGGAGGTTCGGAAAGTTCGATTGGTTTTCAACAGAAATTTATTTACAAATGTATATACAATAAAACAATTATTTTAATTTATTATATGATCTCCCCGTTTTTTAATAACTTAATTTAATTTAATTCCTCTCTCATAAATCCCGCGTGGTTTTTTTGAAAAAAATTCAATTCAATTCGATTTTTCACTACCTGGTCGTTATGGGAAATCAAATCCTTGAAGTGGTTGCTCGGACTGTGAAATAGGCGATAGTCGGATGGGGTGAGGCCTGGGGAGTACGGTGGGTGGGAGGTAAAACTTCCCATCCAAGCTCACCCCAAGACAGTTTCCGACGGGTCCGCAAGGCAGTGTGAGGCCTCGGTGAGAGAGTGACGTACTTAAACATCGAGGTTGTCAACAAATCCGAGCTCTTTTATGACCCAGTGAATGGCTGAGACTGATTTTTTTGATTATTTCAGCTATTTTCCTAACTGCTGCAATGGGATTAACAATTTCTTTTGGCGTCCTGATCTAATCTAAATTTTAATTAGAAATGGGCAAATAAACCTAAAAACTATCTGTTTTTTGGCATTTACTTATATAAAACACTTAAATTTGTATTGTGTAACAGTTAAAACTTATTTTTTTTTTATTATTTCAGTTATTTTCCTAACTGATGCGCGGGGATTAACAATAATTAAATCTCTCATCTCCTCGGAAACAATTTATTTTGGTCATCCTGATCTGGGAGCATCCATTACGGAGAAGTCGCAGGTAGAAAATCTTTTGAACCATTTCTGGGAATTTCTTTCATTTAGTCCGTTTCCTTCATAAACAGACTTTATTTTCTGGCTGTCTTCAGCACCCTTTTTCCCTTTGATCTTTTCGCTCCTTTTCCCCACTTTTTAAAACTTTTTTTTTAAAACGCTATGACCACTAACGACTAAAACAAGAACAAAAGTAAACAATGGTAAACAGTGTTGAGAAGAGGTGGGAGGAAATTTCGATAGTGTTTGAAGGAACTATACGTCATGAGAAGTGACGTATGATGAACTAACGAATTAACCGAACGAACTTTCCGAACAACCCTATATCTTGTTAGCAACCCCAAAAATCATAGCCACATTTGTTATATGAATTAGTCACAATTAATAAGCTAAAAAAATGGACTCAACACCGATTATATTTTGTTTTTCATAATAATTTTTGTGTAATATATTGTTTAAGTTTGCAATAAATTAGCCTTATATACATATATATTAGTGAATAAATTAAATAAATATTAGGCACTAAATTGTAATTAGAAATAGGCAACTAAACCTAAAGACTATTCTGTTTTTTTGGCATTTACTTATATGAAATACTTAAATTTATTTTATAATACTTATAGTTTGTTTAAAACACTAAAAACTATGAGAGCTATTTGGATAATTTACAATATCTACATATAAAGTAAGTACAACATTTTACACTGAGACTAAAGACTTTGGTTTTCGAAATTTTTGGTTTCTTTTTTTTTCTTGGAGGGAGATACGTACGATGGGAATGAACGATTTGACTACATTAAACTAAACATCTACAGTTGCCATCTACTGCCAAAGCTGTATGGCGAATACCTATAACTAGGACTACCGAACGAGGCACCTGTGGAGGAATGAGCAGCCGCAGCGGCTGCGGCTGCTGCGTGAGACACTCCGAATGGTGTGCTGTGGTGGAACATATCAAAGGCGGAACCAAAGGCAGACCTAGGCGGTGTTTGATAAAACATTGCCGCCGTAGCTGCCGCAGCGGCAGCAGCTTGATGTTGTTGCTGCTGCTGCTGTTGCTGTTGTGAATGTTGCTGAGAAGGTGACAGATATGCCGGATTAGTCATGACCGTATTTGTACTGGCGGCTGAAGTTGCTTCATGATTGCCCGCATTCACAGGTGAACTGCTCAAATTATTAGTTTGAGAATTCACCGAGTTGCCCAAACCACTGCTGTTATTGGTTTGATTATTGGCAGAATTGTACAAGGCAGTTAAAAGATCATCTTGCTGGACTGAGATTTTAGCCGAAGGACCACAACTACTAAACGCACTTGTGGCGGACGGTACTATACTTGCCGCCGATGAAGCAGAAGGTTTCTCAGTTTCGCTACTTGCATTTGGAACAACATTTTCTTTTATTTGATTTAGAGAACTTTGTGTTACCGCTTCTACACCGGCCACTGTTTTCATGAAAGTGGCCAAGTGCATAGCAGCAGCCTGCTGATGATGTTGTTCCGTTTCAAGGCGATTCAATTCGTCCAAATGATCTTTAACCACCATCATGATTTCATCGGCTAACTGTACACCTTCATGAGATCTATCCGAACTATCAGAGGAATTGTGACTTGCATTGTTTGCCGAACTGAGCGAACATACTTTCTGTGAGACCTTGTTTAGCAGTGCCGGCACATCCTTATAAAGGATATCCAGCAACTTACCGGTGGTAAACAGCACAATCGCTTTCAGACAGGAGTACTCCGCTGAATCCACATGCAAAGCTTTCAATTTCTCAACTTGTTCCTGGAAGATGCGTATGTGATCCATAAACGCCACCACGCGATCTGCAGCCATCGGTGATGCATGCAAACCGGCAGCCGCCAACAGCGGCGCCACATGCAATGGCATTGAACACTGGCTGGCATTCAGGACAAAAAGTTCCGACCATACTAAACGCAGGAGTGCCACTTGATCGGTTACTTGCAGTTCGGGGAAGAACGGTATATTTTTGGCCCACTCAACGGCAGAAAATAGAAGACGGGCGGCCAATTCACAAATATTATCGATACCCATAATATTATTAGGTTGCATACACTGGCCATAGCGGGAGGTGGGATAAGGTTCTGCACGCAGGAGTAAAGAGATATAGGAACTTAGGTAGGAGTGGCCATTGAAACCAGCCACACCCATGGGATCACCGTTGGCCAATTGATATTGCCCGTGCATGCCAGCCAGACCGGGTTGTGTGGGAGGGACGCGACCACGTTGGACAGCTAAAAATAGAAAGAGGAGAAAACGGAAGAGATTAGAAAAAGTGTCATGTAAAAATATAGATAAATTATGAAATTTTAAAACAATTAATAAAAAAAAAAAACAAATTCCTTTGCCTTCCATGAACGAGATGTGGAAAACATTCCTAAATTTAATTAGCTTACACATCTTCTGTTTTTAAACTCACTCAAAAAGAACTTACAGTTGAAGCATGATTCCCGAGCTTAAACCGAAAGTCTTTTACTAGACTTGTCGATTACACGACTACTCAAAGTATTCGTAATACAATACATATCGAGATGGCTGTCGTCCAAATAACAATAGGCGGTTGTATCGGGATTCGAACCCACAATCATATGCATACATTGCATTGTGTTAACCATCGTATCACTACCAGTCATATTATAATAAAAAGCATAAATTATTCCGTTTTAGACAGTTACAAGGTAAAATTTGCCAACAACTGGTATTTTATTAAAACATATGTAGTAGAAACAAATTCATTATTTGTCCGATAGATGGATTTTGTAATTGGTATCCCACGTTGTGTAATTGCGACCAGTTTACACTAGGTGGCGTTAGAGAGAACATATTTTGTGCGCAAAAATCTACTTGGACAGTTTTGTAATTGCTTGACTTTGTATTGTTTGAGCTCGAGTCAGAAACGAACACCAGCAAAAGAGAAAATACTCTATGTTTTACAATCTTTCTTCGATAAAGGCGAAAACGCAAGCGAGGTAGCTGAAAATGTAAATAATATTTATGGTGCTGATAATGTGGCAGGCGATTGTAAGCAATTTTGATTTTGTCGATTTCGTTCCGATATTTTTATTGTCAAAATTATCTACTATGAGCAGCTTCCCTACAACCAAACTCTTAAGTAGAATCTGTACTGACAACAATTGGTCCGTTTGAAGAAAGCAATCACCCAGAAGTGACCAGTTTCGGTCAATAAGAGAGGAATTGTATTTCACCAGGCCATAAGCCAAGCCACATGCCAGACCTCACACATCGGTAGCGACTCTTCAGAATCTCCTGAAGCCTGTTTGGGATGTTCTAATGCATCTGCCTTATAGTCCATACTTATCAAAAGAAGATTAGTACCTGCTCCCGTCTACTTCCAATGATTTTGATGATAAGAGAAGTTTATGAAAATTTACTGTTTCAGTTTTTTTTTCTTTTTTGTTTTTAAATGACTGCGAGAGCTTCTATAAAAAAGGCATAGTGGAATTACTTTCAAAATGCCAACAAGTTATCGTGCAAAACGTTAAATTTTTCTATGCTAAAAGTCTTGCAAAAAAATAATATGGATTCCTTTTCACTACACCTTATAATAACGAGGATAACTGTAATAACATGGAAACTGTCTGAAATAATAATGACCTCAAAACCTGAAAAGGAACGGTCAAAAATTACATCCTATCAGTCCTCAAGTTTACTCTCTATTTTACCTAAACTGTTTAAAAAGATCTTTCTCCAAATTGTGTACCCTCATATTGAAGCAAGCAAGCAAGATAAAACAAGTACACCGTATAGTAACCCAGATTAGAAAAACTTTCGAAGATAGGAAATATTGCTCAGCTCTCTTTACAGACATCTTCTAAGCCTTTGATAAAATACGGCTGGAAGGTCTCATTCACAAAATAGTGTCTTTTCTACCGACAAATACCCATATGGCTTCTAGAAAACTGCAGTCTGATATACAAACACTAGAATCTTGACCCGAAAAGTGGAGGATAAAAGTAAATGCCTCTAAGGGTGTACAGGTGACATTCTCTCTCAAGAAGAATAATTTCACGGTGGTACCGTACCGTACATAACTCTGTTAAGTATTTGGGTATTCACCCGAATCGACGTCTCACCTGGAAAAATCAGATTGACTCAAAAATCACCCAATTGAAATTAAAAATGATACAACTCTACTGGCTTGTTGGCTTCCAGTCCACTCTCAATTTGGAAAATAAAATCACCATCTACAAAACCATATTGAAGCCAATATGGACATATGGCATCCAGTTGTGGGAAACAGCATCGGCTTCTAATATAAATAAGCTCCAGAGTAGACAATCAAGAATACTGCAAGAAATTTGTGCTGCCTTATGGTATATTAGAAATGATAACATATACAAGGATTTAGGCATTCCTTATGTTTCCGAGGGAATAATATATTTAAGCAGATCATATATATCGAAGTTGTTCTCTCACTCAAACCCAGTCGCTTAACATAAACATTTCCCGATCATATCCAGCTAAGAAGAAAGGACACGCTAGACTTGGTCTGGTGATACAAAATTCGGCTCATCAAAAATAATATTCGGCAGGATACTTTAGTTTAAGATAGGAATAAAATTTGAATAATTATTGCGAATTTCAAAAGAAGGATTCAATAAAGGAAAGTGAATAGAAAGAAAAATAGAATAAAGAATAGAAAAGAATAAAGAAATGAATAGAAGAAAGTAAACAACAAAAAATAATTGGTAATAGAAAAACGATATTAAACCGAATTAAAAACCAAAATCCAATTAAACTGACGGTCGACAATAAATTCAAAAATGAAAAATAAAACTTTAACAAATTGAAATACAAAGAGGATGGTTATTAAAGCAAGCATGCCAAGTTATTTTGGAAGAATCCTTTTTTTTTAAGTTAAGCAACATTGCCTATCACAGCTACATCTCGTACAAAAAGTGATAGCTTCACAAAAGTACAACAAAACTGTAAGCTAAACATGTGCTCTTCTTCGATTCATATTTTTGGAAAAGTTTCCAAAACAATACTTCAAATCACTTCACAACATCATTCTTTCATGTTTGCCCTCTACTCCACAAAACGATTATTTTGACCACTACATCACACGCAACACAATACAACCAACGGCCGAGCAACATTTGAGCCCAGGCATTCACGTCATGTCACATGGAAGTGTACACCCTAGTGAACTTGCCAAATAATGCCACATATCATAATAAAAGTTGAAATTAAATCAGACAACCTCAATCTCGTCATTGTTATGAAAATTTTCTGCTGCACGAAAAAAAAAAAAAAAATACAGAACAAAAATGTTCTGTTAGCAACCCCCGAAACTCAAGACGAAGAAGTCTGTATCTGCAAAAGGAGGTGAATAAGGATTTCCTGATAACGCGCAGCACACTAAGACGTAAGGAGATACTTTTCTTGTCGTTTAACTAAGTATTCGAAAAACGTCATCACCAAAGGGTTGTTCGATGATAAAAAAAATTAGGAACTGGGTATGAGTTCAAAGCTGTTATGGTGTACGAGTATTTAGACGGTCTACTGTTGAGTTGTGTTTTGTTAATTTTTTCAACGCAAAATTTCATGGTTTAGCTGTAGCAGCGCGCTTGAATAGAAGAATATCTGTTTTCGTTGTCTATCTTTAGTGTTGTTTTATTATTTTTTTTTTATTTTTATTATTGACGACACCAAAAATTTACTTTTAATTAAAAATTTACATTAATATAGCTTATAAATGCAAAAAAACAATACAACAGACAGAGAAAAACACAAACACGCTTTATGGAAAAACACTACAGATTTCATTGGCTGTGAATTGTGCATTCATTGCTATAGAGGTAGATCTTTCTACTATGTGCAAGTTGTTTAATATTTTCTTTTTTTTTTTTATTTCGAGCTTCTCGCTGCCGTTTACATCAAGGTTAAATAAAATATGTTGACACTTGTTTTGTGCGTGGCGAACTGATTACAGTCGTCCACAAATATAGTCTATTATTGTGCTTTGAATTCTCCTATAGATCTACTATATTTTAGTTTAATAAATCTAAAGAATAATATTTGTTATCAATTTATTACAGACAATTTATTATTTGAAATTTTTGTACCAACAGAAATTTCAATATTTTTGTAGTATGACAATAAAAAAAAGCGTAATAACGAACTTTTATCAATTTCGAATAAACAACAAATTAGACGGAAACAATTTATAGCAAGGCTCTAATAGACAATTAAGCTTCTTTAGCTAACAAACACTGAAAGGAGTGTAACGCTGAGGTCAAATTTCCCAAGCCTGGCATAAGCTATGCTTTATGGATCTATTTATAACAATTTATTGAAACTTTGTAGCGTTTTTTTTTTGCTACGTTGACATTATTTCGTCAACGAATATGGTCCGATGTATACCAGGTGTGTTCAAAAAATCAGCTAAATTTTCAAATTTCGCGGGCTATGTACGAGTACATTCGAGTTTCGATTATTATTATTTTGTTATTTTTAAAATGGTGCATTCGTGTTGACGGTTTTATCCCTATAAAAGGTGTCCCAACAAGAACACAAGATTTGAATTTTAAATAAAACACAGATATTTAAAAAAAATATCGTTAAAATTTACTATATCGTAAAGTAGACAGAATGAGGTTTTGTATGGAACAACACATCCGGCAGATGGCCGCCGCGGCTTTGCTGGCACACACGCGATCTTTTAATGAAATTCTTAATGACCGTTTTGCATAAATGCTGCGGTATTTCATTAATACAACATCCAATTTCTTCGTTTAAGACTTGAGTCGTCATCGGCTTATTCGCGTAAACCATCGACTTCAGAAAACCCCAAAGAAAAAAGTCTAATGATGTTAAATAGCAAGATCTAGGCGGCCAATTTTGGTCTCCAAAACGCGAAATAACACGACCGGGAAATGACTGATGCAGCAATTGAATGGTTTCTCTGGCTGTATGACGTGCCCTCCACATTCAGTTCTTCAATTCTAGGCACGAAAAAACTGGTTATCATTTCACGATACCGAACACCATTAACTGTCTTGCGTTCTTGTTGGGACACCCTTTGGCAT
>JAHXMU010000512.1:1169965-1184626 GCA_019455685.1 Philornis downsi | reverse complement strand
GAACACCATTAACTGTCTTGCGTTCTTGTTGGGACACCCTTTGGCATGTTTGTTACTTTGCCCTCCATATTCATTTCTTCAATTCTAGGCACGAAACAACTTCTTATCATTTCACGACACCGAACACCAGTAACTATTTTGCGTTCTTGTTGGGACACCCTTTAGCATGTTTGTTACTTTGTTTGTGAGAGGTAGAAACAAGACAAATGTTTTGCGTGTTCGGCAATTTTCTGTTATCGAAAAAAATGGATCAAAGAAGTTGCATCAAATTCTATGTAAAAAAAAGGAATTAAGTGCTCAAAAACTCTTAAAATGTTGACAGTGGTATATCGTGAGAGTACTCTGAGCCGAAAACAAAATGTTTACAAGCGGTACAAGTTTTTCACAGAAAGTCAAAAAGATGTCAATGACAACGCTCGCTCTGGACGCTACAACGCATCAACAAGCGATCAAAATGTTGAGAAAGTGAAGAAAATTGTTACGAAGAATCATTGAATCACAATTAGAGAAGTTACTGAAGATATCGGCATACTGGTTGTCTCATGCCATGCAATCTTTTCGGAAATTTTGGGCTTGAAACGTGTGGCAGCGAAGTTCATTCCAAAATTGCTGAATTTTGACCAAAAACAACGTCGCATGAACATCGCTCAGGAATTATCTGAATGACGTCAACGATGATGCAGATTTACTTAAAAGGGTCATAACTGGTGACGAATCATGGGTATATGGTTATGACATCGAAACCAAAGTCCAATCATCCCAATGGAAGAGTCCAGGAGAGCCAAGACCAAAACAAACACGCCAAGTTCGATCAAGTTTTGCTCACTGTTCTCTTCGATTACCATGGCGTAATGCATGAGGAGTTCTTACCACAATGTTGTACGGTAAATAAGGATTATTACCTTAAACTTATAAGCCGTTTGCGTGAAGCATTACGAAAAAATCTCTCGGAATTGTGGAAAAAATGCATGGTTTTTGTATCATGATAATGCACCTGCTCACTCATCGTTGCTTTTGGGAGATTATTTGGCCAAAAACGACGCCGTTATCATGCCTCAGCCACCGTATTCACCAGATTTGGTCCCCTGCAACTTTTTCCTGTTTCCAAGATTTGTTTTGCCAGAGAGTAACAAAACAACTGATGCGAAGAATCGCCTCTTTTGTAAAAGATGGCATTTTGCGACGATTGAAGAGAAAGAGGAGCTCAAGGACATACCAAAAAGTGCATATCAGAACTGTTTCGAGAATTGAAAAAAACACTGGCACACGTGTATTATATCTGAGGGGGACTACTTTGAAGGAGATAACATAGAAATTGGTGAATAAATAAATATTTGTTGAGAAAAATGAAAAATCACCAAAAAAAGAATAGGTAACTCAACATTTAAAAAGCCCGCTTAAAGGGATTGTTAAAATTTTTGCGGTCGCGAAGTTGACACCACTATCTTCTGGTACTAATGCGGAGTTTGCGCATGATCTATCATTAAGTTAGTTTACAATGTTCGATTTTGTCACTTCATCACAGATGTTTTGTTGCGATTTTTGCAGTGGATAAATATAACGAACAGAGAATTTGTTTGAAATTTTGTATTACAAATGGAATCGATTTTTTTCCAAAAACTCATATGAGTAGTCGTGCAGTGCACTCAAAAGCGGTCGAAATGTGGTGAAAAAGTTCCCTTGTTCTGGTCGTCCATCAACTGAAATTAACATCGATAAAGCGTAGCAAATGACGGCTGAAAGAATGTGAAAGGTAGCTGCTGAATTTTCTGTGTTCCACGAATCAATTCGCACCATTCTAAACAATTTTTTTGAATACAAAAAGTGTTATCGCTTGAGCAGTTCCCAAACACTTAAATTTTGCTCAAACATCACATTCACGCTAAAACGAGTCAATTCCGATAACCCAGTTCAAGAATCTATTACAACTGGTGATCAGATATGAATGAATTTAAGACTTTAACATGCAAATCAACAATCAACAATCTGCAGAATGGCGCCTTTCAACTAAACCAAAACCGCAAAACTACCGGCTCAAAATCAAGCGAAAATCAACATAAAAAAATCTTCGATTGTCGCGATGTTTTGTACCCCAAATTCTTAATAGAAGCTCAAAAGGTAAATAAAGGATAATATCTGGGCGTTAGGCAGCTTTTGAAAGAATAAACTCATCGTTGATATTGACTGTTTCGATTTTTTCCTTCATTTGAAAAAGAAAATTCGTCGTAAAGTCAATCAAAAGTCAAGGTAATTGTACAGAGGTCCTGATGGATTGATAGAGATGATTAATATTCCGGCAAGGGGAGTAGCGGGAATCCCCTAATCAATTTGACACCTCTCTCGTTGTAGTCGCGGAATTAAAATATTGAACTGTATTGTGATTTATTCGATATAGCGATGATCGTTAGGAGGACCAATTTCACAGTTGTTGTCAACTTGTAATTTGAATCATATAATTTCATAGTCTTACGAAATTATATGCAATCAAATTGATTGTGAAGGAGTTACAAGTGGCGATAAATAAAAAATGAGGATTAGAATTAATGACAATTCAAAGGAGGTTTAATGAGGCATCGAATTGTGCTTACCAGTTGAGATCTGATTTATAAGTGATTTTTTCTTATTGCAGAACTTTCAACAATAGTTAATTTTATATGATACAATTCAGAATTCAGTTAAATTTAGTAGACATTTTCACACTCAATGGAGTTAAGTAACCACTTCATGGACAAAAATTTGAGTTCATTCACAATGATATCGTTACAAAGGTACATTTTAGTGTGCAAAAAAAAGTTTCATTTTAATATAAATTAAATGTTGAATTCAAATACATACATTCTTAAAATTATGGCTAAAATATTGAAGTTTCGGCAGTAATATTGACAGTTTTTGTTTGGCTATCGCAATGTCGTGCATTTGCAGTTGTTGTCAGAAAGTCAGATCACAAATAAATTATTATGTGGCATTTAACAGCGTTAATTCATCGAAAAATTCGAGATTAATGAAAAGACAACACTTGCGATTTGCATCATGATAACGCACCCTCCATAAGGCTATCATTCTGGACGGATTTTTGGTAGAAGCTCAGTGAATGCCATCGGCACACATGATGTGGCTCCGGTTGATAATTTTTTCTTTTCGAAAATCACTCCATTTCGAACAACGAATTTTCAGTCTATAGAATACAAATAAGAGATTTGTGCGAGTTTTAAGGTATTTTACAGGAAAAATGCGTTTGATGACGTCAATGTTTTGATGATTGGGTTATTCATAGCCATAAATATATGTGGAAAACTTTGATGGGTCACCATGTCTATAAATAACAAATATTTTGCGCTTTATTGATCAATTCTTAACACTTTTTTGATAGAATGTGGTTGTGGGACGACATAAATGAAAGACAACATAACCTCATCATTTAAAAAAGTCATGAAAAGTTCAAACATTCCGTCCATATTTGTAGTCGCTTCAGACGATATAATATTTATATGAATGTACTGCGTTTTTCATCCTGTAGTGATGCCTCTTAATGTATAATTAAGGGCTTGATCAATTGTTTGTTTCTTATACGGAAGATGGTGCGTTGACTGCTTACTTAATGTTTACCTGTGCTGGAATTTTATATCTTCGTTTTATTTCCGTTTTAAGGAATAACTTATTTTATTCGAAAACACTTTTACCCGTTACAAAGTCTAGTGTTAAATCACGTGCTTAAGAGCTAACCATTATTGTATTCTAAAGCGGATATTGCTAAATCAAGTGCTGCTCTTTTGATGCTTCGTCTGTCTAAAGCCGCAAATAAACGTGGTCGTCTTTAGATGGCAAACAATTTTGAGATTTGCTGTTGTTTTTTTTTTTTTTTTTTTTTTTTGTTATTTTGTTGTCGACCAAACGTAAGCACGTGTTTAAAAAGTTATTTACTCAAGTATTAGATTGAATTACGAATACGAAAAGCTAAGGGTTAAAGATTTCGAGTTATCTGTTTAGTGGTTGATAATGTAGACATACCGTAAACAGGAAGATATTCGAAGATTTCGAATTTCATTGTTTCCCTACACAAAAACCACAATATGTTAAAAATCAAAACATTACAAATATGACCACAAACAGCATCTTATCAGCGGATAAAGTATATCAGGCCAAGGTGAATCTTTATAATACCCAAAAGATACAACACCTTTCGCGGCGAGTCAACGACAAAATTCTTCTTTCCCAGGACTTGCGTTCTAATGTGCGAGTATGATTTGGTTATAGACTGACCACGGCCAGTCTGTCTTAAAACTGGTCACTTTGAATAATCTTAAAACCGGTTCTCCTAATTCACAGAGTAAACACACCCTAAAGAAGCGGAGGTGAAGCGGGGTGACGACTGACTGAGTCACCCCTATGCGAATTACAATGATTGCCGGCTTGACCATTACAGTGAACAGTAGTAAGATAGTTAGGTAAGAACAAAAATCTGAAGAAACGAAGGATGGAAAAGGAATTCAAATGCAAAATAGACAAACAAGCTTTCAACCCTAAACACAAAGAAATTTATTTTAATTGCTCTAAATAATGAGGGTCAATCTGTTATTTCTCCGACCGAAGGTATGAGACAAAAATCATCACATACTGACCATTAGAGTTTGTATTTTCATATTTTCATTTTTTCGGTGTTCTTTGCTATCGTTGTCTTCTTCCTGTGTTCTTTCCCAAAAAAAAAATCATAAACTTTTGAAGTAAGAGATAGTCGTCGAAAAAAGACGTTACAAAATAAAACGAAAAAAAGACACAAATCCAGGTGTGTTCCTTCAATCCAAAATGCACAAAGAGCATTTTGAACGTTTTCCTTGAGTGTGGCAGATATTTTTTTTTTTTTTTGCTTTACGGTTTTTTGGCAGGCTTTACAATCATCGCAACACTTGCAAAAATATGCAAAGATTGTTTTTTGTATGTTGTTTTTGTTTTTGTTTTTATAATAACTATTGCTAAACAATTGTAAGGAGAATGAAATGTGTTGTAGTTTTGTTTTTAGAATTGTTAATACATTTATGAGTTGAAGGCCTAAAGGCAAAATGGATTTTTCCAATGTACTTTTGCTCTGTGCGCTATGAAGGATTTCTGGCTGGATTTGAATTGCAAGGAGATTTCTTTAAATGATAAACATTTATATGCATATATTTGTTGCAAAAAAAAAAAAAAACAAAAAAAGAAGAAAAAAAAATTACGTGGAAATATATGAATGCCTGATGTCTGATGTGGGTGTGTTATATTTTGCCAGAAATGCCATAAAGTATAATATGAAATACAACCAAATGCACAAAATGTCTCAGAAATCTAAAAAATACGACATTTGCTAAATATGGAAATGTTATAAATTAACAAAATAAACAATTTTCGGACATAAATACAGGCCGGCGGATTCAATTATTTTTAGAATCAATTATAAAAAAGCAATAAAAATTTATTATTTTCAAAATGCATGAGGAAAATATATTTTGAACAAATCCAAAAAAAAAGTTATTTGAATCTGTTAATGTTGAAGCATTCATCAGCCAACCAGTGGCTGCTGCTTTCATTAGTTAATTAAAAGAAAGTTATTTGAATTTGTTAATGTTGAAGCATTCATCAGCCAACCTGTAGCTGCTGCTTTCATTAGTTAATTAAAAAAAAGTTAGTTGAATTTGCTAATGTTGAAGCATTCATCAGCCAACCTGTAACCGCTACTTTCATTAGTTAATTTAAAAAAAGTTAGTTGAATTCGCAAATGTAGAAGCATTCATCAGTCACCCTGTGGCTGCTGCTTTCATTAAGTAATTCAAAAAAAAAATTATTTGAATTTGCTAATGTTGAAGCATTCATCAGCCAACCTGTAGCTGCTGCTTTCATTAGTTAATTAAAAAAAAGTTAGTTGAATTTGCTAATGTTGAAGCATTCATCAGCCAACCTGTAAATTAACTGATGAAAACATCAGTTAATTTAAAAAAATTCGCAAATGTAGAAGCATTCATCAGTCACCCTGTGGTTGCTGCTTTCATTAACAAGAACGCAAAATATTTGAGTCAAATATTTGAATGACTATCAAATCTGAAAAAAAGTTAATATTTCAGCTGAGGTCACATAAACTATAAAATCAGACCATGACAGAAATTTCAGCCGAATGATCTCACTTGCATATAACTGCATTCAACTCCCCTTTGCGTTAGTGCAAAGGTATGTCAGGGGCCAGAAGGATGTGATAAAACGTTAGTGTCTTATTGAGAAATTCGCTGCTTTAGGACACTGTGAAAGAACAACAATTGAACTCGGAAAATCGTTTAATTTGTATCGGAGGTAGCACAAAGTGTGCGACAATACGGTCCATTTCCATTCTCAAAACTGGATTCACTAAATGTAATAAAATTTAACTGGCCTCCGGTTCAACGAATAATATGAAAATAAAAATATATGAATGAAATAGGTCATTTGAAAAGAAGACACCAAAAAGGGAGCGTTCACTCGTATGATTCCCCCACTATTTTACAGAGAATTTCAAATCTATGTACTGGGAAAAAGGCGGGCTTTCGTAGTTTTTTTTTTCATTTTATTTCTTTAAGTCTGCAAGTTTTAAACAGTTTCACAAAGATTTACAAAGGCTAACGTATGGATCAGGCAGCCAGACAGGTGGACAGCGTTAAATCAACTTGAAAGTCATGAAACACATTCGGTGAATAAAGTTGTCTTGTACGTTCAAAGCTTCCCCCTGAGTGTTATATTTTTACTTCTTCGATTAAAAGCCTAAAAATCTACTGAAAAAGAAATACGGACTTTATAAATCATGAAATCTTTCAAAATATGTCACTCAAATTAACAGCCTGTTTCCATAAGACATTCAAAATACTATGCGAATGAATCGTCTATGTGATTGAAGGCATTGCAACAAGGTTTTTATAAAACCCAAGAAAGTTTTCGCTAAAAATCAAAATTTTCATATTGTTGTTGCCATTTTACATTGTTGCCATTTTACATTTTTTTTTTTTTTTAATGACAGTTTTAATGCAATCCCACGCAATAAAAGTAAGAATTCTTCAAAACAAAAATTTCTTTAAATTATAAAGGCGTAAACAGATGGTTGTTCGTTTGCTGGACGAATGGATTAAGTCCAAATATCAAAATTTTCAAAAACCAATGTTGCCATTATACATTTTTTCAACATTTCTTCATGTTAGTTCATACGAAAATGGTAGTTTTAATGCAACTCCACCCAGTTACATTAAGAATTTTTTAAAACAAAAATATCCTTTGAATTATAAAGGTGAAAACAGATAGTTGTTCGTTATTTTGACGAATGAATTAAGTCCAAATATTACAATTTTTAAGAAACCAATGTTGCCATCATATATTTTTTTCAACACTTCTTCATATTAGTTCATACGAAAATGGTAGTTTTAATGCAACCACCCACTCAATTACAATTAGAATTCTTCAAAAAAAAAAAATTCTTTGAATTATAAGGCCGTAACCAGATAGTTGTTCGTTTGTTGGACGAATGGATTAGGTCCAAATATTACAATTTTTAAGAAATCAATGTTGCCATCATATATTTTTTCAACATTTCTTCATATTAGTTCATATGAAAATGGTAGTTTTAATGCAGCCCCACTCAACGAAACTAACATTTCTTCAAAACAAATTTTTTTTAAATTATAAAGATGAAAACAGATAGTTGTTCGTTTGTTGGACGAATGGATTAACAGCTATTTAGGAGTGTGCCTTAACTATAATCTGTCGTGGGATAAACACATCATGGACTTAAAGTTCAAAATATCGTCAGGATCTGGAATTTTGTACAAATTTAAGAACAAATTAAATGTAAAGCTAAAGCTAATGCTATATTAGTCTGTAATACACTCTCATTTCAAGTATCTTCCTTTCGTGTATGCATGTAAGTCCACCACCAGTCTAAAAACTCTACCATGGGCACAGAATAAATCATTAAAAACTGTTTTTAAAGATGAGATGAGATTCAGTACATCTTCTTTATATAAAGATTATACCACAAACGTTTTACCTGTTAAGGAATTATACAAACAACAACTTCTGTGCTATGTCCACAAATAAAATAAATGGAATTGGAATGGAAATGGAATTGGAATGGAAATGGAATTGGAGTCTTTACAACATCCTTTCCTAGAAATACATCATACACCCAAAGATCAGTAATGCTTTCAAATGTGGTGTTTTATCGGTTAGAGTTGACCAAGCAACGTGTTACATTTGCTGGACCATTTGAGTATAATCAGTTGCCAGTAAAGTTGAAAGAAACTTTACATTTATCAGCTTTTAAAGTTCACTTTAAAAAAATATTTGCTAGACAATTTGGAAATGATTCTAACATAGTTCTTTTTATCGCTCTTATTTTTAAACATTTAGATGTTAATAAAGGGTGTCGCAACAAGAACGCAAGATTTAAATTTGCCGCCATTCGAAGTGTCATTGCTTGACATTTGAACAATTGTTATTGTTTCCTATTGTAGAAGCTACGAGGTTAGTAAAAATGGAGCGCTACACGAATGAACAACGCATTCTCATTGTGAAATTGTTTTACCAAAATGGTGAAAGTTTTGCGGCTACAGTTCGCAAATTGCCATCAATTTGGGGTCACAATAATGCTCCAAAAGAGTCGACTGTAAAGAGGTTAATGGATAAATTTGCCAAAACTGGGTCCGTTAGTGATGTAAAGACAACAACGCGCCTTCGACCAGGTCGATCGACCGAAAATGTCGCAGCTGTACGTGATGATGTCGCTCAAATTCCATCAACCTCAATTCGACACCGAGCTCAGCAAATTGGTGTCTCCAAATCCACTATGCAGCAAATTTTGAGGAAGGATTTGCATCTTCATGCATACATAGTTCAATTGACTCAGGAAATGAAGTTAGCTGACCGTGGACAGCAAAGGGAGTTCGTTGATTGGGTATTGGAGAGACAACATAAAAATGCTGATTTTGCCCATAAAATCATCTTCAGTGACGAGACCCATTTCCATATTGATGACTCCGTCAATAGGCAGAATTGTCGCATTTGGGGTGAGGAAAATCCTCGAGTGATTCACGAGAAGCAAATGCATCCTCAACGTGTCACTGTGTGGTGTGCATTTTGGGCTGGAGGGGTAACTGGACCTTTTCTTATGAAAATGAGGCATATCAAGCGCAAACAGTCAATGGTGTTCGGTATCGTGAAATGATAACGAGTTTTTTCGTGCCTAGAATTGAAGAAATGAATATGGAGGGCATGTGGTTTCAACAAGAGGGCGCCACATGTCATACAGTCAGGGACACAATTCAATTGCTGCATCAGTCATTTAAATCTTGCGTTCTTGTTGGGACACCCTTTTTGTTATGGTTGTATTACAAGAATGGTTTTAGTTGTCTATTAGCCTCTGTAAAACCAATCTGGCGCAGAGGCAATTTGAAAAAAAAGTTGTAGTTACCTTATTAAACTGTTATAAATAATTTATTAAAAGAAAAAAAGCAAGTGATATGTAAATAGATTATAAATTATGAGTGAACATTTTTTTCATAATTTAGCGATATTTGGCAACATTGACTGAACAGTTTAGTTCACATCCTTCTCTCTTGCATAATGTTGCTATCAAACGGATGTTCTTCTTATAAATTACCATTGAAATCAGTAATAACTTTAAGAAATTGTGCTTATTGTGTTTTGAAAAGGACATTATTTTAGGGGTTTGTCCTTTTTTCAAGTATTTTTCTCAATACGACATAGACAATCTTATTCGACTCGTTTTTCTAGTTTTATCCACAATATTTGTGCTTCACTTTTTTCTTTTTTTTTTTTTTTTGCTTTTGTGAACGAATTGTCATCAGAACTGTATAATTGCAATGACCTCACATAAGATAGTGGTGCTGGTGGTGGTGGTGGTGATCTATTTGTACTTTGACATATTGAGTTCAAATTTCAATTAAAGAAGCTTGACTGACCATTCTGAAGAAAGAAACCTAAAACACACACACACACACACAAAAGCTATGCAAAACTTGATGAACCTTTCGTAACAAAAACGACATTTCAAAAAAAAAAGAAAACAACTTCTTCTTTTTTTCCATCAAAAACCAGGCACATTTAAATTTTCTCACGTTTTTTTGGTAGGTCAACATAGAATAAAAACAGGAATTTGTCTTTATTGCTTTTAGAGGCTATTAGAATACAAGTTCAAAGTGGGAAAAAGGTGATGATCTTTATGGTTGGTAATGCAAAAGGGTTAAATTTCCAACTTACACCCAAAAGAAAAACAAGAATTTATGTTATACATTGTGTGAACAAGTGCTTTGTGATTTCTACGGAAATTGTAGAAAACTGAACTGAAAACAACAAAATAAAAATGTTATTTGTTAAACGAAATTACATTGCTGTGGTAATGACAAACAAAACCGGGGCTAAGTAATTATTTATTGTGACGACTAACACGGACAGTTTGTGCATATGAAGTAAAGAAAACCTGCCTGCCAATTGTAGTGCAAATATGTGTTGTTCAACAATCAACAACTCAAACTCAATGGCTGGCTGGTATTTGAATTAGTAAAAATTGGCATTAATAGCTCGACGTCAAGTTAGGTCTGAACTATGTCATTTAAGTCAATAAAGTATAAACGTGTGTGAGTGTGTGTGTGTGAGGAAATCTCTGCAATCGTAAATTATCTTGAAATCAATGCTTTGTTAATTGCTATGGCGTTTGTATGTTTCGATTTTTTTTTTTTCAATTTTTGTTTGTTTGCTGCTTGTTGCACTTAGTTTTGCATTAATGATTGTGTTGATAGCTTGCTGCTAGCTGTCAAAGTCAACATGTTAGAAGGAAACTAATATTTAGACAAAACACAAAAAAAAAAAGCAAATTTTGTTTATTTTAGATTGTTATGAGAATTATGCACAATTAAGAGGGTAATTTGGTGGATATAGAAGACTTTAAATTGTTGTTTTTTTTTTCAGAAAATATTATTAAAATGTCAAATGCCAAGTCATTCAAATATCGAAATACTCGAAAAGGAAGAACAAAATCTTTACCAGAAATAATTTGGGAAAATAAATTCAAGTTAAGAGACATTAAAATTGAAATGCCCAATATCCTCTTAGCAACGTTATAATTTCAAACATTTCTTCGAAAATTAAGCAAATTTAATTCGTGAACTAGAGGCCCATTTTTATTGAATTTGTCTAGTCTTATTCTCCCTAGGCGACACATTTCAACTGTTGCTCGCTGTTATACAGGGTGGACCATATGAGTGTTGGCGATTTAATTTTTCAATTTCTCGGTAACGCGAGGCGCGGGGTGGCGGGGGGATATGTTGTTCGCTGCGCCGCTTCCTGGAAATTTAGTCGCCATGGAGCCGTACACGGGAGTGCAGCGTGCATTTTGTGTCCGAGCGTATTACGAAAGCAATAAATCAGTAATTACTGCACGACGTTTGTATCGGCATGAACACGGTTTACACGATTTAAGTGAAGTTCCAAGCGCCAATGTCATACGAAAATGGATCAGAATGTTCGAAACAACCGGCTCAACAGTACCAATTACGGTTCGTGGTCGCCCAGTTTCTGCAAGATCAGCCGACATTGTGGAGCGTGTTCATGTTTCAGTTCAGCGAAATCCGCAACAGTCAACACGTAAGAGAAGTCAGTCTTTGGATGTCATTACGATGAATTTTGAAACGTGATTTGCATTTGAAGGCTTTTAAGATTCAGATAGTCCAAGAATTAAAACCCGATGATGCCAATAACCGACTTAACTTTGTCAATTTGATGCTAGAGCGGTTCAACAATTTCAACAACGTGATTTTTAGCGATGAGGCCAATTTTCACCTTAATGGCCATGTGAACAAGCAAAATTGTCGGTTCTGGTCCGAGACTAATCCCCGACGCTTGCATGAACGTCCACTTCACAGCCCTAAGCTTGTCGTGTGGGCTGGGATAACGTCAACCGGTATTATTGGACCATACTTTTTTGAGGACGAAAGAGGGCATGCGATGACGGTTAGAGCGAACAATTATTGCAACATGCTAGCAGACTTTTTGGTGCCAGCTTTGCAAGAACTTCAAGGCAATACCTCGAGGATGTGGTTTCAACAGGATGGGGCCACATGTCATACGGCTAGGGTATCCATAGAGCTGCTGAAAAATGTTTTTCCTGGAAAACTCATTTCGAAAAGGGGGGATATTGAATGGCCCCCACGTAGCCCCGATCTCTCTCCATGCGATTATTTTCTATGGGGCTACCTCAAATCGGTAGTCTACGAGAATAATCCGACCAATTTAGAGCAGTTGAAGAGGAACATTGTTCAGGAAAGTAACAAAATACCGAGAACAACTCCTCAACGAGTTTTCCAAAATTTGCGACTTCGGTTCCAAGAGTGTCAAGCAGCCGAGGGAAGCCATTTGGACAACATTATTTTTAAGTCTTAAAAATTCCCATGCTTCTACTTTTTAAAAATACAAATATATTTTTTTTATGTTTCGTAGTTTTTTTTTAATTGAAGAATTAAATCGCCAACACTCTTATGGCCCACCCTGTATATAAAACTGCCAATAGCGCATTACCATGTAGACAGATATATTTGAATCGATTGTTGTCTCTTTAAAATTGTACATATTTTCGTTCAGTATCAATCAAGTGTTGACTACTTAATTGCCATATATATATAATTCAATTGTTTCGTCAATATATCTGTTTTTTTCTTTCTAGTTCTTCTCTTCACTCTGCCATTCTGCCATAGGTAGCGCCTAGTAATTTATTTGCTATTTGTTGTTTTTTGTGCGTTTTGCCTAGTAAGTTGAACAAGTTTGTTAATGTTTTGCATTTAGTTCTAGAGGTCGCCAAAGGTGACTTTTTAACTAACACCATTTCATGTTTAATTGATGCCAGTTTTTCTACCAGTTCTATTATAATATATGTATGTTGTATGCGTGCAAACGCATACAAAGCAATATGAGCGGGTATATGTACATGCCATTTAATAATTATTAATGATTAAAGTTATAGAATGTGGAAATCGTTTGGAATTTTTTTTTTTTTTTGTTGATTTTCAATTGTTGCTTTTTGTCATTAATGGCTAAATTGCAGATGTTGTTGTTGTGTTTTTTGTTTTTAAGAAACCAATAATAAATTGAAATGAAAACATAATAAATTGACTTGGAAATTGAAACTCAGATAAAACTACAATTGAAAGAAATTCGACAATAAGATGTAGAAATTAAAATGGAAATCGTATTGAGTAAGAAATTCATTCGCCTTTTAAAGATATTTTACAAATATAGGCTTAATGTGGTAGATTGTAAAAAGACCTCTATTGATGGCATACAAAAGTGGACTAAAAGAAACCTATAGAACATTTCCGTAAAATTTGTAAAACTTTTAAAAAGCCTTGCCCACAGGTTTGTTATAAATTGAGGCTCAGATAAAACTACAATTGAAGGAAATTCGACAATAAGATATAGAAATCAAAATGGAAATCATATTGAGCAAGAACTTCATTCACCTGATAATGATATTTTACAAATATAGGCTTAATGTGGTAGATTGTAAAAAAACTTCTATTAATGGCATACAAAAGTGGACTAAAAGAAACCTATGGAACATTTCCATACAATTTTTAAAAAGCCTTGCCAACAGGGTTGTTATAAATTGAAGCTCAAATGAAACTACAATTGAAAGAAATTCGGCAATAAGATATCATATTGAGAAAGAACTTCATTCACTTGATAATGATATTTTCAAATATAGGCTTAATGTGGTAGATTGTGAAAAGATCTCTATTAATGGCATACAAAAATGGACTAAAAGAAATCTATAGAACGTTTCGGTCATATTTTTATTTTCTTTTTTTTCTATTTTTTCTTTTTTTTTTTTCTTTCCAAAACGTGTGACAATTTTCGTTAATTAACAAAATTTTCTTTTTTTGATAGTGTACAAAAGAATGTACACCAAATTAGCTGTTAGGTCAAGTAGACATTTCCAAACTGAAAGTGTTTCTCAATTATATGATCCATTCCGTAGTCACCCACTCTGAAAACGCCTTTCGAAATCCGTGATAAGCGTATCTTCAGATCGCTTTTGTGACTGTATCGATTTTCATTGTACATTTTTTCAACATTTATATTTTTTCAAACTTTTTTTTCATATTATTTAGTTCCCACAAAATAATTTCTTGTTAAGACAACTCAGAAGAGATAAAAAATTTTTAAAACCAAAACCTATTCGATTTACAAACAGTGAATAGAAGTAGTAATTCGTCTGTTTGACGAATAAATTACGTGATTCACATTTATATTATATTTATAAATCTTGTTTTATACCTATAAATCTAAATCACTTAATTTGTTCGTCAAACAAACGAACTACTACTTGTACAGGGTTGCCCATATTCGACGGACCCATCTGGCAACGCCATAACTTTTGACAGAGATGTCAGATCGCTTAATGACATACCGCGTTTGAAGCGTCAGTCCAAGCAGATTTTTACCATGGAACAATACACGCCACCAACGCTCTGAAGTAGTTGAAATTTGCATTCAACAGAAGAAGTCAATTGTGAAAACTCAACGTACTTTTAAAATATTAAAAAATGTGAGAAGTGCACCTTCTAAGAACACCATTAAGCGTTTATACGAAAAATTTTCGACTGG
>JAHXMU010000512.1:1115998-1155955 GCA_019455685.1 Philornis downsi | reverse complement strand
TTTAGTAAAAATAATCTTATCAATAAATATTCATTTCATTAATGAAACCATACAATCCACTCACCACACATGTTAAGACAGATTTTCTAAACAATTTTACAATCATATTGTCCGAAAGGAGCAATAAAAATTTTCCCACCGAAATATCTAAAACAGACATATGTAGGTACTCGCCGCAAAAATGCCCCCCAATAGCCAAACAAACAACAATAACTTTACAGACTCGACACCACCTTAACCAGTTTTTGACCATATGTACCGATTTTTTTTTCCTCATGGCAAAGAATGGTTGGTTGGCTTTCAAAACAAAAGCTTAGAGAGAGAGATTCAACAATGAAATTCATATATATTATAAAACAACAATTGTTAAACAATAACGTTAAACTAAATTTTCTTTTTGTTGTTTTACTCTGGGGATGCTGGAGCTGATTCAAACGTAAGTACGAGTACGTAAGTACGTAAGTAATACAATGGTAAGCATGCGCACCGGCGAGATATGAAATGGCTGGTTAAAGCCACAGACACTGGAGCGTGTCTGTCTGGCCGTACATATGTCTGGATGGGTATTCTCTGTGGCAGCCAGCAATATTGTGGTTTATGTTTTCTTTTTTTGTTTTTGGGCCATAGTGCGGGTGTTATGACCAAGAGAGCGCTGAGATGGCATACATAGTTGTAAATTCCAAATACGATATTGTAGGAGAGGCAAAAAAAAACGCAAAAAACTGGATTTTGAAACGTGCAACAATCATGACCAAAAACAAAAAAAAAACGAACGTCGAACAGACGTTTTTTTTTTACAATAATAATTCGGGATTTTCTTTGGTTGTTTTTTTTTTTTTTTTCTTCTGATTTGTTGTATTTGGAAAAGGGAGTATATAAAACATTTTTATTTGTTGAGATCCACCCTTTTTCGGTTATTGATATAACACGATATCTTTCGGGAAGAAATCCCACAAAAAAAAGGAGAAACAAACGCCTTACAATCTTCCACATCATTATCAGCAACAGGCGCATCATCTTCATCATAATCAACATAGGAAAACAATTGCAAACTTAGTATACGAAATTCTCTTGCAAAGATCAACAGATGCTGATTGCTAAGATACCTCTACCTAGGCCGAAGAGACCATAGTGATTTTTTTTTTTGCTCACTCATTTTGTCTGTCCATCGTCCACTATGGACCCCGCCATAAGTTTTTCCTTTAAAGCAGTGTTTGTACGTTTTAAGCTTTAACTTTGGAAAAGCACAAAAAATGTTAGGAAGTAAGAAGATTATCTATCAGTTTCAGCTAAAACAGCATATGGCTGTGATGGTGATGGTTCTATGGATTTCCACTGTATTTTAAGCCGCTTTTAACATATGTTAGTTGTAAGTTTTATTCATGCTTGGAATACTGTTTACAAAACAGCTATAAAGCCACATACTGGAGTATAGATTCTCGAAAACGGCCCAACGTAGAATGAACATGAAAAAAAAGTACTGAAATCATTGTAAACCAGAAATCGTGACTATGTAGTATAACGTGGTATTCTTACAGTCTTGGTTTTCTTTTTTTCTCTTGCTACACTTCAATGATCGTCATATACGAGTATAGAGTGTGTGCGCTATATGAGATCCGCATAGTGAACTTATAAAAAGTGCAATTCCTCGTCTTCCCCCAAAACGTTATGATCCTCATTATGGCCATTGTCATCATGATGTTCATTGTGGCGAACCACAGTAACGTCATCATTATCACCAGGTGATAATCGCCGCTATGATAATGATATTTCTGTTGATTTTTCTGCAAAATCATATCCAAAACTATGCGATATACCGACATGCTGTGCATGCCGATATGATAAAAATAGTAGTGTTCGAACAGATATTGCGCAAAACAAAAAACCAAAAACAGCAGAGAAAAAACACCCAAAAGCCGGCACTAACGTTGGCCAAAAGAAGAATACGGGCCAAAACTGATTGTCTATTTGTTGTTGCATACAAAAATATTGCCTTTAAATCCATGAACAGACGAAAAGAAAACAAGAACGAAACTCAACCAACAATCGAGTTTTGATGATATTTTTACAGCTTAAAAAGAATTTTATGAGCGAGCTTTTGTTACAGGTTATGATGGGAAAATTCTATTGGATTTCCAACGACGTCAATGATATGAAGGGAGAAATATTTCACTAACAGTATTGATAGTACTAAGTAGATGGGAGGAAACAAACATGGAAATTGGCTGCAAAATTGTTATAAATAGAGTCAACGTTAAAATCCTTCAAAAGCGGAAGGAACATCTGATAAATATTTCACCAGAATCTTGACACTCATTTTACATGACAGTTTTGGGCTTAGAACTATAATTTAAACAGAAATTCGGTCCTCTTACAAAGAGTTTCTTCAAGTAATAATAATAGCTTCGTTCTTGTCGTTCATCGAACAAATGTAAAATTTTGTTAAACTTATATGCGATATCTATTATTATTATTATTATTATTATTATTATTATTATTATTATTATTATTATTATTATTATTATTATTATTATTATTATTTTTTTTTTTTTAATAAAGTACAGGTTTAGTGGTTTGAAAACCGCCGGTCTGGCAAGGCCATCAGCTGTTAAATACCTGTCATCTGAAGAGTTATTTATTTGGTGAAAGGTTTGCCATTTACGAACATGGATCGTTAGTTAAAACTTCAAATGTGGACACTTTTCGCGCAATACGGGATGATATTACTGTACAAAGAAGTTGCAAGATTAGAAAGAAATTTGAAGAGAATGGAATCGTTACATACATGATCAGACCTGTGCATTATCGCAATATACGCACTGCCGAAAATATCGCTTCTGTTAGTGAAAGTGTGGCGCATAATCCGAATTTCAATCAAAGCGCTATGGATTTTTAATAACCGACTTTTTTTGGATTTCAATTAAAGATTATGAACTGGACAATTTGTGGTTATATTTATGCATTTTATTATATAGGATTATGTATTTTATAATTTCAAAACCGCTGATCTGGCAAGGCTGCCCGCTGTTAAATACTTGTCATCTGAAGAGTTATTTATTTTGTGAAAGGTTTACCATTTACGAATATGAATCGTTTAATAACCCAAGAAAGCGTAAAAATAGTTAAAATCTAAGTACAAAAGTGGAAACTCAAACAAAGTCTTCCAATCGAACCATATTTTCTTCAGCGATTAAGCTCATATCTCGCTTGGTGGTTAAGTCAACAAGAAAAATGTTCGCATATGGGCCAAAAATGATTGTGGTAAAGCCTTTATATTTGAGAAAAATTACTTTTTTTAGTGCACATTAAGGTCTGGAGCTGTCATTGGGCCGTATTTTTTCGAAAATGATGGTGGAAGAATCTCACAATAATACAGAGCAATTTTTGAAGTACGATTTTAAATTCTTCAGTTAGGATAATTTTTTAATTTTAACGCTGGAAGAATCTCACAATAATACAGAGCAGTTTTTGAAGTGGAATTTTAAATTCTTCAGTTAGGATAATTTTCATTATATAGACTTTGAGAGGCCATATCTACCTTAGAAAAGAAAGCAAGTACATTAAATTTAATCGAGTCTAACAGAGTATTTTGGTAAGCATCATATTCTATAGATAGTTTCACACTACTCCTAATAGCCAAGAGGCAAAGATCTAACTAAGACGTCTTTGCGTCCAGCGCGGCCAGACAGAACGACAACGTATAGTGTGATCTCTTGAGCATACTCAAGGAGAATCTGGCATAATCTTTAACAAAAGCTACTTGCCTAAGCAAATGATATTGATATCATTGATTAAAAATTGCGAGATGCTACTGCAGTCCTACCAAACATTGAATAGAAGCCACTTTTACAGTTTTAATAACAAAATAAAATTTAAAAAAAAAATTGTATTAGTAAAGAAGCATGCGGAGAAAGGTTATATAACAATACGACAGAAATTCGGCTGAACTGCTTTGGGCACAATAACTCCATAAACCTTTATTGGTTCTAATAATACCGTGATTTGTAATTCAAGTCTCTTTTAAAATCTTCCACAAAATATGGCAGAAATAACAAATTAAATTTCCCATCTTTAACTTTATTAATAGAACCTATCAGGCCTTAGTCTTTTATGCTGTTTAATAAAATTGTAATGTTATCGCAATTGAACTCACTTTACAAATCATTTAAGGCGTCAAACTACGCCCATTCTGGTGACTCTTCTACAAAATAATGCATTTGACAAAAATTACTTTTTCGCAGTAATAAAGAACTCATACAGCTGATTCACATAATATTTAGTCACTCGCATCAGGCACCAAAACTTGTTATATTATTTCAATTTAACTCTCTCTTTCCTTAGGAATATCTAAATAAATCAACTGAAACTTTGAGTTTTACTTAAGATTTGTTCTTATCTTCCCAATTCAAAATGGCAGAGGTACAGCTGTGATATCTTTTATGAATCAATGCCGTTAACTAATACTGTAGAAGTATTAAACGCAATTTTTTGTTTGACTTTTTAAAAGGTTTTGTCCTATCTTTTTCCTTTAACTGTCTTCTCCATCTCATTTAAAAAAAAAATAAAAAACATATACATATACTTGCTGCAATACTTCTAGTTATATCTCAAAATTTGTAAATATTAAAATTTGTTAAATATTTTTTAAGTGTAAATATCATAGAAGAAATAAAAAAATGGTAGATAGTTTAGAATTAATACGACTATTTCATCTAAACTTTGGTTTAGATACCTCAAATAAAATTCGTTCTTTCTTTTTTTTACTTTCTATTCTACTTTGCTCTATTGAATTTTTGTTTTAAAATTCAAACTAAGCATTCAAACCTTAATCCTATCTTAAATTAAAGTATGCTGCCATTGCCGGATCTTATTTTTGGTGAGCCAAATTTTGTATCACCGGACCAAGTCTAGCGTGATCTTTCTTCTTAGCAGGATATGACCGAGAAAATGTAGAAGGTTTTGAGCGAGTAGGTTTGAGTGAGTGGAAGGACAACTTCAATATACATTATGTATATATGGCCTGCTTAATTTTCTTATTTTCTGGGAAATGTAAGGAATGTTTAGATCCTTGTATATGTTATCATCCTAATATGGCATGGGCCATTACAAATTTGTCGTCGTTTTGAGAAAAATAACTTTTTCGCCTTTAAATTGGTATCCATAAATTCAGTAAATTTAAATATCCTGTGGAGTGGAATTTTCTGCTCCTCTTTTACTGCTTCCATATATTAAACACAAAAACAATATTTTTATCTCTACAAATCTACACATTCTAAATTCTATAAATGGATTAGTATTAAATTAAAATCTTTCCTATGTTTAGAACTGGCCAAGTATTACATCCTATCGTTGCCTTTGGAAAAAATTGCTAGAGGTTTCAACTTTCAGGTTTCAACTTTCTTTAAAAGGGTTATGAGTTAGGGAATTTGTAAGACAGCAGATTCGATAAATTAAAATTTCTTTACTGGTTTGATTATAAATATGATATATTACATTCAAAAACAGGACTGGGAATACGTCCGTAACAAAACTGTAGGTAATTTTGATTCCTACTCTAATATCATAATCCAAACCATAAATAGACTTGTTACTAATTCTGATTTGTATCAGTTTCTGACCATTTTGCACAGTTCGTTTACTCGATGTGATTTCCAAAAATGGGCTATGAGTCAGGGAATTTGTAAGACAGCAGATTCAACAGATTATAATTTCGTTACTGGTTTTTGATTACAAATTTGACAGATGACCTAAATATGAATATTAAATTCAAAAACGTATCCACTGTTTGTAACAAAACTGTAGGCAATTTTGATTCCGTTTCTAATATCATAAATCCAAACCATAAATAGACTTGTTACTAATTCTGATTTGTATTATTTTCTGGTCATTTTGCATATTTCTTGCACTCGATTTGATTTCCAAAATATGGATATGAGTCTGGGAATCTGTAAGACAGCAGATTCAACAGATTAAAATTTCGTTACTGGTTTTTGGTTACAAATTTGACAGATGACCTAAATATGAATATTACAGTCAAAAACATATCCCCTGTACGTAATAAAACTGTAGGCAATTTTGATTGCGATTCTAATATCATAATCCAAACTATAAATAGACTTGTTACCAATTATGATTTGTAGTACTTTTTGATCATTTTCATATTTCACATTTGATCATATTTCCTGCACTCGATTTGATTTGCAAAATGTGGATATGAATCTGTAAGACAGCAGATTCAACAGATTAAAACTTTATTAATAGCTTTTGATCATAAATTTGGTTATAAATTTGACAGGGAACTTATAAGACAGCAGATTCAACAGATTGAAATTTCGTTACTGGTTTTTGATTACAAATTTGACAGATGACCTAAATGAATTACATCCTAAAACGTATTTCCTGTTCGTAACAAAATTTTAGGCAATTTTGATTGCGATTCTAATATCATAATCCAAACTTTAAACATATTTGTTACTGATTCAGATTTATTTATTATTTTCTGGTCATTTTGCATATTTCTTATACTCGATGTGATTTCCAAAAAAAAGTAAGACACCAGATTCAACAGATAAGAATTTCGTTACTGGTTTTGGTTACAAATTTGGCAGATGACCTAAATAAATTACATCCTAAAACGTATCTTCTGTTTGCAACAAAATTTTAGGCAATTTTGATTCCGATTGTAATATCATAATCCATGCTATAAACACTTTTGTGACTACTAATTCTGGCTTATATTAGTTTCCGGTTATTTTGAGTATTTCTTGTACTAGATGTGATAAAAATGGGAAACAAAACAATCTGAAACGAATCAAAATCGTTATTTTGAAAATGGAATAATACAAACCTTTGGACCAGCGCCATATAAAAAAGTTACAAACAATAATGGAATGAAATTTCATATTAAAAAAGAAATTGATAATAATAATAATAATAATATAATAATAATAATATAATAATAATAATAAATATTATTATAAAAAGTCGTCGTTTTTATTGGAGGGCAATAAAAACCGCATTTTCTTACGAAACAATTCTGGTAGGTCAAAACCTTGCTCAAAATTTCATATTTATCTGTTTATCCCTTAGCGGATTTTCCAGTTGACTAAATGTCTTATAACTCAAAAAAAAAAAAAAAACTAAAATTTGCAAAAACTCTATTCTGTACCTCAATAAACCGTCGTCTACGAATGCAATCAAAGCTTAAGAAATTCGCGTGCTTCTCTTCTATATACTCAGACATAGACCAATTTATTAGTTTACAGTTAAATAACAAAATTATAAAAAATTGTAGTGTAAAAAAACCACACAATTTATATATATATTTATATATATATGAGGAAAGCCAGCCAAGACCTTAACGCCACCACTATGCCTGCCGTCTATTAAGTTAACTGAACATTAACAGCAATTAATTGAACTTCCTCAAATGTAAACGGTATGCCAGCCTGGCTTGGTTGCGTTTAATAGGAAACCACCTAAATAACATAGTTAGATAGAACTATTAAATAAAGTGCAACCAAACATGAACTCAATCTGCTATACGAAAATGAAAAAAAAATTGTAAAAAAAAAAAAATAGAAACACAAAAGCGAGAAGCAATAAAAAGCCACATTAAATGCTAACAGACAGAAGACTAACAGCTAAAGAAAACACACGTTTTGCGCACGCGCACTTGTTGCGCATCGGCAAACAATTAAAAGCGTGAAATTACTTTGGCCGCAAAGCGCAAAAAAGCGCAAAGAAATATGAGAAGACAGACCGCAAAGTAGCAAATTAAAATTAGTTAATAAAATGCAATTTAGAGACAATTAAACATTGATTATTAGACCAGACATCTAGAAGGAAGAAAACGAATTTAACCCAGATATGTGAGGAATAGGCTCACCATTTTGAAGTTACAGTTTGATATGACAAATGTTGTTTATGCTCCCAATACTGACTGACATGCCAAAACAATTAGCTTAGCTGCAATTGTACAATCCAGATTAAAAAAACAATCTAATTATTATTAATTTTCTCCAACGTAATTATAGAACAAAACGCAAGGCAAATTTCAAACCTTTGCACAGCGATTAAAAACCGCATGATTTCTCTACGGATTCAAGAATGCAAAGACATCAAACTGATAGATTTATGGCAAAAAAAAAAGAGCTTGGATTCATGTTTGGCTAAGGCCTCTATGCTTAGGTTCATTATAAGCTAGAGAAAATCGAGTGTTTAACTTTGATACCAGGCTTAGGTGTTTATTCCCAACTTAGGGTCTGGTGTTGTTGCCCAGATTCTGGGTTCTATTGTAAGATAGATAAGATGTTGCTCATATTCTGCTAATGATTTCATTAGCATTAAAAAAAAGGGAGCGTCACTGTCATTATTATGTGAAGCGTTAAATGACATGTTTGAACAGAACATGAACATACTTGATGTAATTAACATACATAAATAGAATAACAATGAATGCAAGACTAAAATAAGAGCACGATATAATATTCTGTTTAAAATGTGGGTTAATATGAAAGGCAAAACATAAATAACAGTTGATTTAGTATGAAAATTTACATAACCAAAAGCAATTATTGGAGTAGGCAATTGTGGAGTTAGTAAAACCAAAAGCTATCACGCTTTTATAAAATAATGCAGAAAATTTATACAATTATACAACTTTCGTTCAAAAACAAACGTATTCACAACTGCTTACTTTATTGCTTACCCGGAAGTAGTTAGGTAAGGTGTAGCATTTAGCCCATAGATTACAATAAACATCGAAATCACATTGTTCAAGACAATTATAAAGCAAAATGCTTGGCTGAGATGAATGAACTGCATTTTTTTCAAAAACTGTAAATTCTCAAACCACATTCACAAAATGCATTACAACTGTTGAGGAGGCAATGATTTGTGAGTTCTTATGCAAATCCGTCACCATGTTTTGTTTCGTCCGGAAAACCCCTATCAAAAAGGATCAAAGATAAAGACAGGGTTAATTGTTTTCTTTGATTATCGCAGAGTTGAGCACACATCATTCTTGCCCAAATATCAGACGATAAATAAAGAATATTATCGAGGCGTTATGCGGCGTTTAAACGATTAAATTCATTGAAAAAGCTTAGATTTGTGGAAGTAAAATTTAAAATTTTCCACCAAAATAACGCACTATCTCATAAGGCAACAAATCAATGATTCAAACCCTAAAATTGAGAATTTTTGCAAGACTTTTCGATTGCTTCGTCAGAAATTTTAATGTAAGAGCCAAAGCAGTAGGCTGCAGATTCCGGTAAGAAAGCCCTAAATCAACATGTAAGGATGTGGGTTGCAAGAGAGTATGCCTCTTTTTATGTTAGATAACTAGAGCAATTTCCCCTTGTAATGCTTATAGGAAGGGGGCCTAATTGTTTCAACTTTCTTCTAATCGTACTGTTTTGGGAAATGCTTAACTGGTTGCTTTCAGTTTCGGTAAGAGAGCTGTAAATTAAAATATAAGGACGTAGGTTGCAAGAGAGTATTATGCCTCTTTTTATGTTAGATAACTAGAGCAATTTCTCCTTGTAATGCTTATAGAAAGGGGACCTAATTGTTTGAACTTCTTTTACAAGACTTTCTTCTAATCTTACCGTTTTGGGAAATGCTTAACTGGTTGCTTCCAGTTTCGGTAAGAGAGCTGTAAATTAAAATATAAGGATGTACGTTGCAAGAGAGTATGCCTCTTTTTATGTTAGATAACTAAAGCAATTTCCCCTTGTAATGTTTATAGAAAGGGGGCCTAATTGTTTGAACTTCTTTTTCTTCTAATCGTATCCTTTTGGGTAATCCTTAACTAGTTGTTTCAGTTTCCCCCAACAACCATGAAATTTGACTGTTTTTATTTTAAATTATTAAACAGGTTTCACTGTTGTTGTCGATAACCCTCAGCAACATGTAATCTTCTATCTGCTTTGCCAAGCATAAATTAACTATACCTTCATTGATAATTAATTAAACCGTTACTATTTGAAAATCCACATCTACCTTAACTGAACTTATTTTGCGGCCAAAATAAGGTTTTCCCTTCATAGCATACAAAAAACAAAAAAATTTATTTGTCTCTCAAACTATGATCACGATCATGTTTTTAACAATTTTTTCTTTCCCCGCTCATTTTCATTTTATGGGTGAAAAATTCGTGCTGTCTTGTAGTTTTTCACGTAGTGATATTTCTCTATTTGCTGATGGTTTGGTTGCTGAAAAACTTAAATCAATTTGGCAAAAAGGGTTTTCGATTTGTCGCAGTTGTACGGGAATTGTATGTGTTTTGTTAAAATTCTACTAGCATGTCGTATTATTTGTTTAACAAGATTTTTGGTTTTTTTTCCTAAATGATTACAAGGTTTAGCAAAAAAAAAAAAAAACAAACAAATAAGGATTAGCATTAGCAGTAATTAGCATTTTTTTCAAGAATAAAGAAAAGAAATTGTGCAAAGTACTGACTAGCAATTAAAACGATTATCTTATGAAATTTAATTGGCAACATTTTCATAATTTGAATTTACGATATTCTTTATTTTCTGCTATGTCAGCTGTTTACCTCTTGGTCTTGTTTTCATTCGCTTTACAACTGTCTTAATTCATAGCATTCATATTCCTTGTAAGCAACCATGAAGATGACAAACCCTTTCCCATCCATTAAATTATTACTCCATATTCATTTCATGTGTAAAATCTCATTTTTTATTTTCGCCATTATCTGTATGATTTATTAGCTTTTATCAATTTACATGACAATCATTAGAAAATAATCTTGAACAGACTCTATACTCTATACGTATTAATTTGAAATTGTAATTTCGACCATGTTATAGCAAGCTAAAGTTCAGTGAAGTTAGTGAGACCGTTGTTATAACAACCATCAACTAACTAACTCTGCCCCATCACCAAGAAAAGTGTGTGAAAGAGGCTAACTAGAAAAGCAATACACGGGAAAATGGGCACTGACATGCCTTCAGGAAAAATTGTCATCCGAATGTTGTAGGTGCAATTAATTCCATTGAAATGCACTTGTTTCTAACGGTAGGTTTAGAGAGGAACAACGCCGGCCCTTGTGACAGTAATGAAAACGTTCATTCTTAAAGGGAGCCTTCATGTAGACAGACTACCGGAAATTTGTTGTAGTTTGATAATAAAACAAAAAGCAATTTGAAGAAATTATGTCGAAGCCACAACAATCCCGAGGCCATTTCTATTATATGCATTTTGATGAGTTTTCGACTGCTTTATTACGAAAATCATGTATTAACTTTAACAATGTTGCCTCTTTCCACAAAATTGTCTGAGGACTTGTTTTGTACATTCTGTTGAGCACACAATATTCTCACGTTTAATTATTAAGTTTTGTTAAGATGTTGTTGAGTTTTTCGTTTTGTCTTTCTTTTTTACAAAATGTATGTACAATGTTGTCATTTAACGAGTAAAAAAAACATCAACAAAATTTTAAGAAACTTTTTAATTTAATTATTAAGAAATCATTAAGAAAACACTCAGTCTACACAAAGGCAAACATAAAAAGCCAGCAATTGAATTTAACTGGAATTCATCGGCCTTATTAGAAAGGGCTACATGAAAAATATCTTACAAAGTTGAAAGTTTAAATTTAAGTTCTACAATATCAAAATCACATATTGATTACAACCTCTTTTCATCCGTTTAATATTTATCTAAATCTTTTGTATAAGATTTTTGCGTGAGGAAAACATATTATAAGAATATTGGATTATTTTCAAATATGATTAAGAATATTGTATTAATACTGATAATACAATTTTGTCATTTGTTGGCCCAATGTGAGAATGCACATATGCAGTGCAGTGAATAACGAAATTAGAAACGTATTGCAAAAGTTTTCCTTTCTACACTCTGATATAAGATCATATCTTCTGTGGGCAAATGGACCAACTTTCCACCAAAACCATAAGACTAACCAATAACATAAACCATTAATTTATACCTCAAAACAAAAGTCACTATAAAAGACACGTTTTCATCTTTGGTGATATCAATAAAATTTATACTGGATTGTTCGGAAAGTTCATTCGGTTAATTCGTTACTTCATTATACGTCACTTCTCATGATGCAATTCCTTCAAACACTATCATAACTTCCCCCCATCCCTTGTCTAAACTGATTATTTAATTATTTTCTAGTCGTGAATGGTTATAGCGTTAAAAAATTAAAATTGGTCAAGTCGTTTTAAAGTTATAGCCGGGCAAAGTATGTTTGCCTCACGAAAAACACCTACTATGGGATTCTGTTCGCCTGGAAGAAATCCCTAAATTTAGAGTGTGTATTCAACCTTTTTCCAACAGAGACATCAACCAGCAAACATTAGCAGAATGGTGGTGATAATACATTTCAATTTGAATTGACTGCTATTCGATCGAGTTTATTTTCCCAAATAAAACTGCGAACATTACCGTTGCCTTGATCAAGATCACCTGGTGATATCAAAGTTCAATTTCGTACCTTTCATTTGATATCAAAATCAATAAAATTGGTCAGGTCACTTTAAAGTTATAGCCGGGTAAAGTATGGTTGCTTCACGAAAAACACCTACTATGGGATTCTGTTCGCCTGGTAGAAATCCTTAAATTTAGAGTTTGTATACAACCTTTTTTTTATCCGAGACATCAACCAGTGAACATCATCAACTGATTGGTGGTGATAGCACATTTTAATTTGGATCGACTGCTATTCGATCGAGTTTATTTTCCCAAATAAAATTGCGAACATTACCGTTACCTTGATCAAGATCGCCTGGTGATATCAAAGCTCAATTTCGTACTTTTCATTCGATATCAAAATCAGTAAAATTGGTCAGGTCATTTTAAAGTTATAGCCAGACAAATTATGTGTGCTTCATGAAAAACACCAACTATGGGATTCTGTTCGCCTGGTAGAAATCCTTAAATTTAGAGTTTGTATTCAACCTCTTGTTATGCTATATTATTTCCGAAGAGTAAAAACGGCTGCTGAAGCCAACCGAACAATAAAGTCTGTTTATAAAGAAAACGGACCAAATGATCGAACTTGCCAGAAACGGTTTAAAAGAATTGTTACGGGTGACTTCTCCGTAACGGGCTCTCTCAGGAGAGCCAAAGAGAGACGGCCAAAAGAAATTGTTTCCGAGGAGGTGAGAGATTCAATTATTGTCAATCCCCCTTCAACAGTTAGATAAATAGCTGAAATAATAAAAAAAAAATTCAGTCTCAACCGTTCACGGTGTCATAAAAGAGCTCGAATTTGTGAGCAACCTCGATGTGTGGATACCTTACACTGCCACGCCGAGGCCTCACACTGCCTTGCGGACACGCTGAAAATTGTCAGAGCTTTCGTGGGAAGTTCTATCTCACCCATCGTACTCCCCAGACCTCGCCCCGTCCGACTATCACCTATTTCGCAGCCTAAGCAATCACTGGAAGGATTTGAATTTTCATAACGACGAGGAAGTCAAAAATTGCATTGAACGCTTATTTCCAGAAAAACTACGCGAGTTTTATGAGAGAGGTTTTATAAAAAACGAGTTTTATAAAAAGCTCCCACGGAGGTGGGAGGAAGTTATTACAATTATTATTTCTTGTATATACATTTGTAAATAAATTTCTTTTAAAAACCGAACGAACTTTTCGAACCACCCGATATATCACACAAAATTATAGACTTAAATAAAATGTCTCTAAGCCCAGTTTCAGATGTTATCCTTCTTATTCACACTTAAGCCAATATTTGACTTGATTGTAATTTACATGTATTTTCACGATACCAGAACAAATAATGTGAAATTTTTTAAGATTTAGCAGCTTTTTGTATTAAAACTGATAACATAATTTTGAAGTTTATCAAAGGTTGATCGTCGCCTGAAAGTTGTCATTTAGTAACCGAACATATGCGCGGCAATGAATTGTGAAATTGATTGAAATTTACATGTACTTTTGTGATCCCAGAACAAATAATGTGAAATTTTCTAAGATATAGCGGTTTTTTATGCTAAAACTGATAGCATAATTGTGAAGCTTATCAAAAGCCGATCGTGGCCTGAAATTTGTCATTTGGTGACCAATCATATGAGGTGTACTGAATTACGAAATTAGAATTAGAAGTCTGACAAATTAACTGATTTTCCTCAGAAAAACAAACTCCTGCAACCAATCAATTCGTAATCAATTCGTTATCTTTGGCGTGCCCTCCACGCATAGATCCTTTTTTTCTCATGCAACCACCAACAACCCTACAGTTAACTTAGACTAAACACGGAAGGATAAGTCAAAGCACGTTTGGAATAAGTAGTATACCCATATACCCTTGTAAAAAATTCCTTAGGTCTTTGTTCTTTTTCAGCCAAAGTACCTTTGAAGTCACTGGTATGAAATAAACCTCCTCTCGGTAGAAGGACCTCATCATACAGTAACATGTTATATAACAAGGTCAACAAATGCCTTCGATCCAACAATGTAATAACCGATTTAAAAAAAACACTTTCTCATTCTTCGAGACAACAAATTTCTGAATGCTTTTAAATACCCACTCGCTGTCAAAATTTTGCTTCAAAATATTGACAGAATTTGGCCTTTCTCGAACTAAGCTGAAAGAGAAACCCCTTCAACTCTATATGTGGTTTCAAGAAGATGGTGTAATTTCTCGTATAGCCAGGCTTGTTTTGGCAAAAATATAGAGAAAATTCTACAATAAGCTGATTTCAAGAAACACCATATTCTCCTGACCTAACTGGACCTAATGTGTTTTCGTTGTGTGGTTTTTACAAACAGGCTGATTATGAAAACGAAACCAACAAATTTGAATGATTCAAAAATGATAACTGAGACAAATTCCTCTGCAACACTCCAAGCAGTAATGAATAATAATTTCAACACCTGATTTTCAATGCTCACATAAAATTTGACTATTTTCCCATGTGGGAACTGTTGATGGCGTATATCGCGTAAAGCTGAAATTTTCAAGAGCAAATTCTAAGCTGCTAATTTCAGACTTGCTCTTATGTGTTGTGACTATCGTTGAATAATGCTCACGAGCATTTTTTATGCTAATGCTCATTCACTTAATTCTGCGAGAGCCGGAACGAGAACAAACGAACGATTTCAACACCTGATTTTCAATGCTCACATAAAATTTGACTATTTTTCCCATGTGGAAACTGTTGATGTCGTAGATCGCGCAAAAGAGGATATTTTCTTTAAAATACCCATTATTAAATATTTTTATTTAGACGATTATTAACGGTGTGAAGCACCAATTGCGCTTCAAAAAATAACTCAAATAACCTTTTTTATAATGAACGTATTTCAATTTTTTTCTGGTATAGAAAATTCAATTTTATGTAATATAACTAATTGACGTCCATGCTCATTCACTTATATGCGACACCTGATCGGAAAACTATTCGGCCTGTGGCCTGAAGGGTTGAAGTCGAACTGCTTCAATTCAGTCAAATTTCTTAGATTCGTTTTGTACACCTTTTGCTTGGCATAGTCCTATTAAAAGAAAAAGTTTATAATGAATGTAGCGGAAATTTTTGTTGAAATAACCGTTATTTAAAATTTGCATTTAGGCGAACATATACAGGGTGACGCGCCAATTGCACTACAATAATAAATGCAAATAACTTTTTGTATAATAAATGTATTTACAGAAAATTCAATTTTATTTAATATAACTAATTGACCTCCATGCTCATTTACTTAAATGCGACACCTAATCAGCAAATTATTCGGCCTGCGGCCGGAAGGGTTGAAATCGGACTGCTTCAATTCAGTCAAATTTCTTGGCTTCGTTTTGTACACCTCTTGCCTGGCATAATTCCATTAAAAAAAATCTGGTGCAATCGGGTCAGGTGATTTTGGGGTCCAGCGGAAAGTGGAGTTTCTGGATATTAATTTGTTTGGGATTTTTCGTTGGAGCTCTGCCACGACCGATGTGGCTGTGAGTATAATTGCTCCATCTTGCTGGAACCAAATGTTGTTGAAACGGATAGGTCTTCGACGGAAAAACCTCCTTCAACATCTTTAAATAACCTGTCCCCATTGGCGGTTGACGGTAGTACGATTCGTGCACCACCCTGTACATACAGTTCATACAGCCTAATTTAATCGCATTTAGTTGCTTAAAAATTTTCCTAAAAATTGCTAATTAATTTCATTTAACTCAAAGTTCCCAGGCCTCATTAGCTACATACAGCTCATCTTCTGCCTCCACCTCCTTCTCCTCCTCCTCCTTCACCTCCTCCTAACCCCTTCACAGAAATGCTTTGCTACAATGTTACCGCTTCAATCTTTCGATTAAACGTTATAACATTAAGAGCCTCATGCATGCATGAAACTTAAGCATTTTGCTATTGCTAGAGCTTGGACTGTTGGTGGTGTTGCTGATGTTGTGCATCATACCCCGCTGCTGTTACTGTTGCTGCTGCTGCTGCTGCTGCTGCTGCCGCTGCTGATGATGTTGATGAAGAAAACACGATAGCAATCAATTTTAAAAGAAGAGACGTAGAGACACAATGAAAAAGCCAAAGCAACAACACCCGCTAAAATCATCGGGCCACAGGTACTGCTAACATAATGTCAAGTACAGCGATATTCATATAAAAATACCTGAACCGCCAAGATAAGAGTTTCAACAGCAACGCAACAACTGCGAATCTTGGTGTTTTTTCTTTTTCAAAATGCATGCATGCACTTTTCATATGCTCAGCGAGAAGAGAAAAAAAATCTTACAATTCATTTTAGCCAAAGATAAAACCGAAAAGATTTACCACAATCTTAGACCAAAAATTCTAACGCATTTCTTTGCAAAACAGTTCATAAAGTCTCACAAGGAATCTAGTTTCGCGATCCCAAAAATTGTATACGGCAACCACAGAATAAAAAATCTTCTTAAACAAATCTTCAGAACGTAAAATTCACGTGCAAGAGAGTGCCAGCCAGGAACGTAAAAAAAGAAAGAAGTGCGGCGCGGCATTTGGAAACTAAGCTTGATGTTTATGGTTGATGATCATTTATTAGGAAGAACCCAGAGTGATGGTGGTGGTGGTGGTGGTGGTGTAATCGTAATGTCTAACTGTCTGTGCCTGTGAACCTACTCCAATAGGGAGGGTAATGTGTGTTATGGTTGAAAGTCCGTCCGTCCTCCTTCCGTCCGTCTGTCTGTCAGTTGGTTTCAATGTACGCCTGTCCGTCCTTCGTGCTGCTTAGTCAGTCTGGCTTTTCTGCCATTTGGTTCGTCCGTCTGCCTCCTTTTTGTTTTCTGTGTCTTTCTGGCGATGTCTAACTATTTCTTTAGAACCTTCTGTTGCTGTTGTTGTTGTTGTTTTGGTCTTAGGCTTTTTCTTCGGTGTTTTTATACTGTCTGTCCTGTCCGTCGTGTTTTGTTAAGTTTCCTCAGGTTTTGGCTTAGCATTTGCGGAAGGAAGCAGAGGGGGAAATTGTATTCCAATTTTTTTTTTTTTTTTGTATGCTAGGCTTTTTCGCATGCTTAAAGTTTTGGTTATGGTGCTGCCTGCCAGCCGCCGCTGTTGTTGCAACAGATTGTGGCATTGTTGTACGTGTTCGTTTTACGGCTGTTGCTGTTGCTGTTGATGTTCCCTATACGAATTATAATCTCTATTATATATTTGATATACTCTACTGCACGTTCTAGGCATGATTTCAAGAACGGCAACAGCGTTTTGCAACAACAACAACAAGAAAAAACGTTAAGCGGTCAAATATCATGCGTGGAAGATTAATTGCTAAGCAAGTGCGGAGATGACAAAATGTTTAATACACTTTCTACAAAATTTATACTTATATGGAAATTAAGTCAAGTCTAGGAAAGAAGAGACAAATTTCCTGGCACCGCATGAATGAGATATGGGAGAGCTGCTCTTAATCACGAATTCAAATTTTTGTGCTTACTCAATGGGACGAACAATTTTACGATAATTCTCAAACATATCAATTACCGGACTACTAGAAGTGTTCCTTAGAAGACACCTCACCTCGAGATCAAATAATTATAGATGGTTGTGCCTGGTTCGAACCCACAATCATATGCATGATAGTCACGCATTCTAATCATTATGCCACGGTCGCCCATAATTAAATAAAGTCTACGTTTAATTTTTTTATACATATGAGTTTACAAGGAAAAACGACTTAACTGGAAATTTATCGTCTTGAGATATTAAGCATTTTTCAAAAAAAAATGCTTAATATATACGAAATTTTTGAAAAGGAAAAACGAATTAAATTCGGAATTTATTTATTTTGAGATATTAAGTGTTTTTCAAAAAAAATCGCAATTATGGAAATTTGTTATAACTTTCCAGATGCAAGAACTTTTGAAATCACATTTGAACTATAAGGTGTCCCCCAGAGACTATAATAGAAATAGCAAAAAAAAATTCTTTCATTTATATCAGCATTTAGAGAAATTACGTAATTTTTCAAAAAATCGTAATTATAGAAATTTGTTATAACTTTTCAAATATACGAAATTTTTGAAAAACGAATTAAATTCGGAATTTATTTATTTTGAATTATTAAGTGTTTTTCAAAAAAAATCGCTATTATGGAAATTTGTTATAACTTCCCAGATACAAGAACTTTTGAAATCATATTTGAACTATAAGGTGTTCCCCAGAGACTATAATAAAAATAGCAAAAAATTTACTTCAATTTATATCAACTTTTAGAGAAATTGCGTAATTTTTCAAAAATCGCTATTTTGAAAAAATACTGTAACTTGTGAACCACAGCGAATTATGAAATGGGAATTGAACGTAAATATACTTCAGTATGAGTACAGTAATAATAATGAATAAACTCGTTTTTGTAACTACAGATACATGTATAATTAATTATTTCTGTGATCATAAGCGGAGTGGAACAAAATTTGCTATAACTTTTTAAACAAACAGAATTTCAAAAAAAGATAGCGTTGATCACAATATACTCTCCAAGGATATGAATAATAATAGGAAAAGAAAATATTCTCAATTATATCTGTAGTAAAATATATTAGGTAATTTTTCAAAAATCGCTTTTTTAAAAAATTCCTATAACTTGTAAACCACATGGAATTTTGGAATGGAAATTATACGCAAATATGTATGAAAATAAATACAATAATAATAACGAATAAACTCGACTTTACCCTAACTTTAGTTATATCGCTTTTCCCTGTGGCCACAGATATGTTTGTATATAAAATTCTAAATTATTTTAAAAACAAAATTACAGATTTCGATTTTACTATTTACGTGATTGTATACAATTATTTGTATACAATTAATCTAATTTTTCATAACAGTGATTAATTTTTTAAAATTCCTATTATTTGTATATACAATTTATCTTATTTTCTCTCAAAAATCGCTATTTTGAAAAATACTTATAACTTATGGACCACATGAAATTTGGGAATGGAGATCAGATGAAAATATGTATGACAATAAATACAGTAATAATAACGAATAAACCCGATTTTGTCCTAACTTAACTTAAGTCATTTTTCCCCGGGGCCACAGATATGTTTGCGTATAAAATTCAAAATTATTTTAAAAACATGATTACAGATTTGGATTTTACTATTTACGTGATTGTAATTTATCTTTATATACAATTTATCTTGTTTTCTCTGAGTTGTTAAAACATAAAGTTTCTGTTGCTACAGCCGCTTAACCCTTACAATCTCTCTCATCACAGATACTGCCAATCAGACATGTCAAAAATCGAAATTTCTATCTATCTTTAAATCTGTACACTCTATTCAATTGGCCATTAATGCCATAGAAAAGCCAGTGCAAGCTATAATAATGATAATGAGGCAATGGTGGGGGAAAACTTTTCGTTTATGACACGCGTTACATGACAGCCTACAATAACTGATGAAGATCTCTTCTCATCAGGCGCAGTTGCGGCATCGTTTTTCGTTGATGTTTCTTTTTTGAAAATAAGGTGTGCTAAAATATGAACATCATGCTGATGACCATACAAAATTCAATGATAGCTACGAATAACAAGAAAAAATTTTGAGAACAAGAAAAAAAAATGCCTTAAGAGTAAATGCCAACACAAAATGGTCAATAAAAACCGGAATTTCAAATGACTAGAATTAAAATAATTAACTTTTAACTATTTTAACTAAGCAACTGTTGAAAATAAAGCCAATGTAAGGTTTGTAAGCCAAAAACAAAGTGAGAATTGCAGAACATTTAAAAACGTAAGTATATGAAACTGATAGTGTGTGGCAACTAATTCAGAGATAAACATAAGCAAAATCGAACATAAAGCATAAAGCAGCAATTCATATATTTATAGCTAACAAATCATATTAACTTTAAGTATTTTTCACACACATTTTAGGCGAGTAAAAAACCAAAAACTATTAGCGCCTCTTTATGGGAATTGCATAGTTTTGTTTACTTTTCATGGGATCGTAAATCATTTAGCAAACCTTAAGGAAATAAATCCCGGCACTTTCAGCCACACATGTGAGGCAGACACAAAAGAAACGCAGAAAAAAAACAGAAAAAAAACGTTCAAAAACGCCTACAAAACATTGCCAGCAAACGGAGATTGTGGCGAATCACAAACGCCCCTCTTGAATTGCAAAGATATTTGTGTGTTTCTTTAGCAAACAGAAACATGTGTAGTGGCATTATTGAAACAGGACTCCTTATAGCAGAATTCTTATAGTCCTCAAAATGGTTGCATAGAAATCTGTGGATATATTTGAGTTTACGCGTTATTATTGTTGCCTTCAGTTATATTCATAATTACCTTGAATTGCCCTTCCAATATTCTGTAAAGTTCACAAGTTATAGCAATTGTTCAAAAAGGCGATTTTTGATAGATAACATAATTTCTCTCTTCATTCATTTTCAGCGCACTTAGGATATATTTGAGCTTACGCGTTAGTATTGATGCCCTTAGTTAGATTCATAACTACTTCGAATTGTCCTTTCAATATTGTGTACAGTTCACAAGTTATAGCAGTTGTTCAAAGAAGCGATTTTTGATAAATAATCTAATTTCTCTTTTCATTTCTTCAACGAACTTACGATATATTAGAGTTTACTCATTATTATTGTTGCCTTCAGTTAGATTTATAATTAACTTCAATTACTATTCCAATATTCTGTACTGATCGCAAGTTATAGCAATTGTTCAAAAAATCGATTTTTGATAAATAATGTAATTTCTCTTTTCATTATTTTTCAACGCACTTAGGATATATTAGAGTTTACTCGTTATTATTGTTGCCTTCAGTTAGATTTATAATTAACTTCAATTACTATTCCAATATTCCATACAGTTAAAAAATTATAGCTACTTTTCAAAAAAGCGATTTTTGATAAATAAAGTAATTTCTCTAAATATTGATAACCCAGATAATATGATAGCTTTGTTATCATTGTTTATTTCCTGCAAATGTAAGTTGTCACCTAATCGCAATTACAAAATTCCGCATATTTCAAAAGTTACAACAAATTTTCATAGTAGCGATTTTTAGAAAAACAGTCACAATTAAAATAGTGTTTTCTAGTAAACGCAGATAAAAAAATCTTCCTTTCAAACCTTCGACAAACTAAACTGGTCAATAAGTTCAATATATACTCGTATATTAGAATCTGTAATAAAGCTAAGTTTCAGATTAGCAATAAATGATAGCGAGGAATTGTAAATATTAGCAATTAAATATATATATTTACACATATGTTCTATTATTTCAAATACTCCAAATTTTTATACATTACTTAATTATTGCTGTTCTTACAAGGAAGAACGAATTAAACTCGAAATATATTTATTTGAAGATATAAAGTGTTTTTCAAGAAAAAAAAAATCGCTAATATGGAAATTTGTTATAACTTTCGAGGTGCAAAAACCTTTGAAATCACATTTGGACTACAATGTGTGCCCCAAGGACTCCAATAAAAATAACAAAAAATTTGCTTTAATTTATATCAGCATTTAGAGAAATTGCATAATTTTTCAAAAATCGCTGTTTTCTAAAACTACTGTAACTTGTGAACCACATCGAATTATGAAATGGGAGTTTGATATAAATATGCATTAGTATGAGTACAGTAATAACAATGAATAAACTCATTTTTGTCTTAACTCCGCTTAAGTTGCCACTCCTTGCAACCACAGTGATCATGAGTTAAGTGGGGCTAAAGTCTAGTTTGTTTTTTTTTATTATTATCCTTATTTAGGGGCACACTTTTGCAGCCAGTTCCAATCCCAAAATTTGACGCAATTTACAAACTATAGCAATTTCTCACAACAGTGATTTTTTTTGAAAAATACGTAATTTGTAAATGCCTTCTCAATATGTGACTTTCGAAAACACCGTCAAATTTTAGGGGTCCTGTTGAGTGAGTCTAAGAATAGAATGCGTGTAAGCTCACCGAATGTGAGAAGGCCACCCTTGGCTCATTCATGAGGGCAGAAGGCAAGGGAATTTCTTTTTTACCTTTGTTATATAATTTCTTTAAATATTTATATAAGTGAGAGTACGTTTTCTGAGGTCATTCTTTGTATCTTTAAGACGAATATTAGCATAGTATATTTCGAAAGTTATAATAAATTTTCATAATAGCGATTATTAAAAAAACCTGTCACGTCTGAAAACAATAAATTCTAATTTAAGCCGTTGTCTTCCTTATATAGATAGATTTGATAATCGCATTTTCTATTCGATTGGCATCAGTTAGAGGGATTCCCTTCGAAAACTTGCTTGTGACCAACGAAGTGTCCTAATTTTTCAACTTGAGATTTAAAAGACAGATAAGAAAGACTAGAAATTATATTAGACTAAAATCCTTGAAGGTCTTTAGAAACTTTATGTTAGTAAAATTTCTGAAAATTAATTAATTGATTTTGGAGCTTACGTCAAGTACGTAGAATATTTCTATTCAAATATGAAGAAACAATAAATTCTGATTTAAGCCGTTGTTTTCCTTGTAAAGGCAGGTTGAACTAAAACTTTGATAATCGAATTTTCCTGATAATTGGCACCATTTAGGTGGTTTTTTCTGTTCTAAATTTTATTGAGATTTAAAAGACAGTTAAGAAAAAATAGAAATTGTAGTAAACTAAAATCCGGGGAGGTCTTTAGATACTTCATTTTAGTACAATTTCTGAAAATTAGTTAATTGAAGCATTTAATTAAATTTTAATTAATTAATACTTTCATTATTTTGGAGCTTACGTCGAGTTCGTAGAATATTCTTACTCAAATATGAAGAAATCATTGTTGGCAATCAATTTTTAAGTCGAATATTTTACCTTAAAAAGCCAATCAGAAATTATTAAGACACAGCAAGATGCCGATCTGTTTTTTAGAATCTATTTGAAAAAAATTTTTAAAATTTTTGCAAAACGCTAAGCAGTCATATTTTGATGGATTTGGAAATATGATTCAATATATATTGTAGACAAGTTTAATGGTGTAAAGTGAATTCTACAAGGCAAAATATTTTATAATTGAAGAAAAATGGATAAAATTATTTATCCTTTCGGAACATTTTCAAAAGAATTTTGTCAGAGTTCTAAAAGCCAATCAGAAATTTTTAAGACACAGCTTCAGCATCTGTTTTCTGGAATCTTTGGCAAAACACTAAGCAATCATATTATTTGGTGGATTTGAAAATATGATTCAATTCCATTGCATTGTAATTCAATTTATATTATATTGTAGATAAGTTGATTTATCGTTGTAAAGTGAATTCTACAAGGCTAAATATATTATAATTGAAGAAAAAATGGATAAAGTTGTTCATCCTTTCGGAGCATTTTCAAAAGAATTGTGTCAGAGTTCCAAAAGCCAATCAGAAATTTTTAAGACACAGCATCAGCATCCACTTTCTGGAATCTTTGGCGAAACGCTAAGCAGTCATATTATTTTGCTGGATTTGAAAACATGATTCAATTCCATTACATTGTAATTCAATTTAAATTATATCGTCGACAAGTTTGACGATGTAAAGTGAGTTCTACAAGGTAAAATATGTTATGATTGAAGAAAATGGAAAAAGTTTTTCATTCATTCGGAGCATTTTCGAAATAATTTTATCGGAGTTTCAACTATAAATTCCTTAAAAGTGCAAAGCATAAGAATTTGAAAAACAGAGTAGATTTTGCGGTACAAAAGCTACGCATTACGAATACTTTTATCCCGAAAAGTGTTAGTTTGATCAGTGATATTAAATGGAATATTAATTAGATATTTCTCTCCAGGGTTGGAAAGGTCTAAACAACTATTTCATCAACTGAACCCAAAAACGAAGGCGGTTAACACGACCTCATTTCTAATGTGTGGTACTGAAAATGTTAATTCATATTATTTCACAACTGTTTCATTTGCTGTTGTTAAAAATACAATAATAAATGAATGGTTTTTGTTTTTAACAAACATCAAGTAATTACCAAGTCAGATCAACTTAATCAAAATTCTTGTAAATTTTTCGATACATAATCGATTCTAGCGTAGTTTGGGAATAACATAGAAGTAACATCGCACCTAAAAGGGATTAACTCAACACTGCTGTCTGTTAATAATTGTTATTAACACTAATTTATATCAAAAATAGTGTTGTGAGGCGTCATATTATGATTGTTTACAGGAAACTCCAATCGACACATCTTATACACTATATATAATCCAATAGGAATTGAATAAAGGTGGTGGTAGGCAATTTCTTCAACAACATTTCCTGAAATATAAGCTGGATATTTGCTAGCTTTTTTAACTTTTCATTTTTTTATTTTATATTCTCCCCGCTAAGGAAATTTGATTTCTGCCTGAATTCATGTTTGTATTACAAAAACATTTATATATTTTTAATATCAGACTACATTTTAGAAATTCAAAACTAAGCCTAAATTAAACTTTAAACGCTCTATTTAACCACTCACCTTCACATGTGAATTGACCATAATGTTTACCCGAACTTTTGTCACCGCACACTACACACTCGATATTTTGTTTGGCATCGATTTGTGAACCGCTATTGCTACTCTGCGAATGTGAACTATTGGCTTGTGAACTAGGCGTTGTACTACCACCGTTACCGGCACCGCCCGATGTATTCCCAGCACCAGTTCCAGTTCCACCACCACCACTACTACTGCTGCCCACCAGACAATTGGATTGAGATCCTTTTATAAGTGAACTCATATCGTGTGTGTTGTGATGATGATTTGCCGACGCTACCGCATGGTGGGCGGATGCATTGGCGGCGGCTGTCATTGCGGATAGATCCTCTTTGATGGTGTGATGTGTGGCGGCGGATTGTTGGAGATTGTTGGCTTGATTTGCACTGGTTGCACTTAAGGCGGATAGATCTTGTTTAATGCCCACCGACTGGTGGCTGGCCACACTGGAGGGTGTTGTACCGCCGCCGGTCCCTACGGAACCGGCATTTGTATTCTGGGTACTGGCCAAAGAGCCGGGACCGGCAGAGGCATGCAAATGACTACCCAAATTGGGATCATGCCAGGCAGTGGGTGGTGGTACACCTAGGGCCATAGAGCGCGGCAGGCCTAATTCAAAAGCGGATAGTTCGGCGCCCGATTGCGGCCGGTGATTGAAGAAGCCCGGTGCTGTCGAAGGTGAAGCACACATCACGCCGCCTCCGTAAACACTTAGGGAGTTGTGTGTGATCATTTTGGCGGCCGTTGGCGTACAGGTATTGTAAGTAGAATGCACTTTTGAAATTTTAAAGGAAAAGCCGTGGCCGCAAAGGGACAACGGACTTTAGTTTTCGTTTGATTTGGAATATAATGTTGTTGCAGCTGTTTCTTGTTGTTTTGTTTTCTTTTATTAAACAATCCAATTTTGTATGTTTCGCTTGCACTTTGATTTCAAAATTTGTAATTTTTTTTTTCAATAGAACATTCGTTTTGTTACTTTTATGTTGGTTGTATTTCTTTACATTTTTTTCAATTTCAAAGCACTTTCAATGAATTTGCATATTCTTCGTATCTTTTTTTTTTTGTAACACTTATTTCTTGAATTTTGAAATATTTTATTTTTATTTTTTTGTAAATCTCAATTTAGATGCGATTTTTTTTTATTTGTATTTCCTCTTACAGAAAATATATATGATTTTTTTTCTTAACGAGAACTTAAAGAATTTTTTTTTCTCTCTTTTCAATTTGTAAAACTTAAATTTATATCTTTATTTTTGTTTTGATTTTTTTATTTGCTTGAATATTTTTCAAGTTGTATTTTTGTTCGTTTGTCAGAAAATGCGCGTCATGCGAGCAGCGAAAATCTCAGCTGTTTTCGTAAGGCCTCTTAGAGCCTGACTGGCAAAACATTCGTGGCAAAAGGTACACGACCCGACCCGACTCGACCATTTCGACCTAACGACACATCACACAAATCTCTCTCATTCCACCACTCAAATCCCACAGCAACACTGTGTGTGCCCATACACATACAGTACATACGTATGATGTGGAGATGTTGCTGGCCCGTGCATGTTGGTTGCTCCATAGATAAAGCTTAAAACCACCCCGATTTGGCCATACTACTCTCACCTAATAGGCTATCTCTGTCAGTTGTTCTTTGGCTTATGGCTTCTGCTCAGTTGCTCTGTGGTGTGTGTGTGTGTGTGTGTTTATGTGTACGTGTGTGTGTGCGTGGTGGCTGTCGCTGCGAGTATGAGTCGTGAATGAGTGGTGGTGGGGCAAGACCTTAAAATGTGTTCTATTTGCACTTTTGAGTCGAAACTCTTGTTGGAAAACAAACTAAAGCATTTAGCAGATACTGCGAAAGTATCTCAGTCATTTATATGCCTGTGTGTGTGTATGTGTGGCTGGTTGACTCGGTGCTCAACCTGAAAAGATACTTTGCTCTTTTCCGTGCTCTTTCTTGGCACTGTTGGCTGGCTGACTGTCAGTGTGATTATTGTTGTTGCATATTTAACGAAGCAACCTCTTCGTAAAAGTGCTCATTTGTTTCATCGCCACCTCATCCACTGCCGCCTGCCTCTGTGTGTTTGTAGTAGCTCTACGACGCTACGACGAGTATTATTTGTCTGCCTTGGTTCCGTGGGTTTGTCATTGTAGATTTTCTTATTAGTTCGTTTAGTGTAACTGACAGTTAACTCGTATCTTTAAGTTTGCTTGTTGGGTTTTCGCTGTCTCTGTTGTTGTGGAATTCTTATTCGTTTTATTTGTTGCCAACATTTCCTATGGATTCCATCCAACATTTGTTTAGTTAGTCATTTTTTTTTTTAAAGTTGTTATCTTTTCTCATGTTACTTTTTAGCCGTTTTCTGTTTGGTTGACTTGGTCGGGCCTTATTTTAAGATCCCACCCTATTTTTTGTCTGTCTGTTTTATTTTTCTTACTTTTTTTTCACAAAGTTAAACAAAAAAAAGGAATGTTTGCGTCTTGTGGTTGGCTAATTAAAATGCGTAATTCAATTCGTTTAAAGTTTTTAGAAAAAGTTTTCCGTTCACTAAGTTTGAATACAAAAAATGGGGGAAACCATTGTTTAGATTTGCAATGGAGGAGCCTTGTGAAAGATATTCACAACACATTTAAGTGGTAGAGGAAATTAAATTTGTATAACATTAAATTTATGATGAACATTCATTTAATTTCTCTAAGCAATGTATGAAATATCAGTCTTCAGGCTTTTAATTATAGTTCAATAAAAAACTTTAACATTTTGTCATAACTTAAAGAATTCTTTAGAATATTTGAAATTAGAATTGGTAGCCATGCGACAGATTTTTACGTTAAAATCGAATATTATATTATTGATTTAAGTAGAATTATTTTTAAGAAAAATTCCATTGTTTCTTTCGGACATACAAGTACGGTGAGATTACAGCACCTCATTTCTACGATGGCGTTCTCAAAAAAAGATGGCAGTAGTTTGAAAACAAATTATTTTGGTAAAAGTGGCAACTCTGTAAAACGTACGTTTTAAGTTTCATGGCGCTACGTTATGTAGTGAATTTATAAGGTCCCATTTGAAAGGTCTCAGTCCAACCAAATATAAAAGCTCAAATATTAAAGACCAAATATTAAAGCAGGGCTAAATTCTACTCTTAGTGAGTCTGATCCTTCATTTACGGCTGTAAAATATTGGATAGCAGAGTTTAAACAAGGCCGTACGAGCTGCCAAAACGAACACCGTAATGGTCACGGTTGATCGGATGATCGTCTGCTGAAGATGCCTGAGCTAATTGAAATGATAGGTATTTCAAAAAGTACTATAGATGGTATATTGAACTAAGATTTAAAGATAAGAAAGCCGTCTGCAAAACGGATGCCGCGCTTGCTTTCAATAGAACAAAAACAATGTCGTGAAGATGTTTCAATAGAGTGTTTGACGACGGGTCACCGCAATAAAGCCAAATTTTTTGTGTCGATTTATAACCATGGATGAGACATGGAACCACCACTTCACACCTGAGACAAACGAACGGTCGAAGCAATGGATTGGAATGAGAGAATCGTGTCCAAAGAAGACTAAGACGGTTCTATCTACAGGCAAAGTTATGGCGTCTGTTTCCTGCGATGAACAAGCGATTATTTTTATTGATTTTCTTCAGAAAGGAAAAAACATCAATGGCGAATATTATGCTAATTTATTGCAACGGTTAGGTGATGAAATTATGGAAAAATGGCCGCATTCGGCTAAAAATAAAGTGTTGTTTCATCACGACATATCCACTATTGTGATGGCCAAAATTAATGAATTAAAGTTCTAATTGCTTATTCGCCAGAATTAGCTCCCTCGTACTATTTTCTATTTCTAAAGCCGAATATTGGAAGATGAGAAAGCTGTGCGCAAGATGGGTGCCGCGTTCGCTTCCAATAGAACAAAAGCAGCGTCGTAAAGTTGTTGCAATAAAGCCGTATTTCTGCTTCGATTTATAGCCATGGAAGAGACATGGATCCATCACTTCAAACCTGAGACAAAGGAACAGTCAAAGCAGTCGACTAGAATGGAAGAATCGCGTCCAAAGAAGGCGAATATGATTTCATCTGCAGATACATCTATTTTTTGGGATGCGCATGGGATTATTTTTGTTAATTATTATATAAAAGGAAATTATGTTGAAAAATAAAGAAAGAAAGGCCATGACGTCTGTTTTTTGGGATGCGCTAGGAATTAGTTTTACTGTTTATTACATAAAAGGAGATTATGTTGAAAAATAAATAAAATTTTTTCCAACTTTTTTGTGTCTTATTTGCTAGGTCGGCTAATTTGGGGGCCGCGCTCGTAAGTTTTACTTATTTTTACGTGTTTTTTTGTTGTTAAATGATACGGCAAATCGTTCACTCTTTCACTAAATAATCACTCTTCAGATGACAGGTATTTAACGGCTGACAGCTTTGCCAAACTGTAGCTTCAGAAACCACTAAATGGCTAACTCTTTACATTAACTTTAATACAAGTTTGAATGGCTGAGAATAGAAACGTTTTAACAAGTGATGCTAAATTAAATGCTCCAAAAGTTCAGAAATATTAGTTCTCACAATATGTTATCGATTTTAAGCAAGATTTGTCTTCTTTGCAATCCAGCTTCCAGTGCCCACTTGTGGACCCACTTCTGATCACTTGTGGAGCTAATTCTAGTCACCTACTTTGTTCGCAGGACACTTCTTTCTTTGACAATTGGAAACGCACAATGGAAAAACGATCCAATGTGACACAGTGGAGAGTAGATGCGAATAGTTTGAAGTGGAATAAAACAAACTAGGAGTAAAATATTAATAACCGACCTTGGCTTTACGGTTAGTACACACGACTATCGTTAGCATGATCGCAGGTTCAACCCCGCATACAGCCACCTATTATTATTTGAGCGGACGTCATCTCCGTGTGTCTGACGAATGCTTCGGGTAGAGTCGAGTAATCAACAAGTCTGGCAAGCGCTTCTGTGACAAACTGTGACGTTCGATATCGTCAGGTTCGGGTTCAATCCTCTTTACTGTTGGTCATCTCGATATGCCTGACGAATGCAGCGAATAGCCGAGTAATCGACAAGTCTTGTAGGAGCTTCTCAAACTGTGGAATCGTCCGGAATCGCCGTTAAACTGCCGGTCTCGTTGAGTCTGTTTAAAAATAGAGTACGTGCAAGCTCACTGAATGTGAGAAACTCTTCCACGTCTCATTCATGAGATGTAAGGGAATGTTTTTTTTTTTTTTTTTTTTTTTTTTTTTTTTGTGCGAAGCATTGGCGAAATTATCTTTTTTTATTTAAATAGCCCATTATGCGAGTAATATCATATCGTTCAAATATTCACGGTGGCTTTGTATGGTACCTCGCTTCCAAGAGGTCCACTTTTCAATGACTGCCGATTAAATCCTGCTAAATTTGAGCGATGACCTGGGTTATGTTGACTTTGAGGGCTTAGGTTGATAGCGGCTGATTAGCATAAACGCGCAAGTTCAGCAAAGCCAACATAAATTAATCTGGCAGGGTCAATTCATATGATCTTGGTGGGCAATTTCTATTACGTCCACAAAGGATAACTTTATCCTCAAACTGCATGTACACAGCTTAAATAAATATTACGTTGATATTACTCAATTTGGTCAAAATAAATTGATTATCATTGAACTGATTAATTATACTGTGCTGGCCGTTAACGGTGACAGTTCCATCAAAGTCGTTTCGACAAAGAACAGAAAAACGTTAAAGCCAGCCCAAAATTCGCACCAAAAAGTAGCTTTACATGGATGCATGGAGAGAAAGAGATGCATCGACAGTCGGGGAACCTCGTGTGTATTGGTGCCGCCCCACATACGGTAATTTTGTTTGTTATCAAAAAATATGCCTCGTCCCTAAAGATAATTTTCGACAAAATTGTGTACCAGCCAGCGAATAAATCGCTTTGTTTATGATTATTTACGTTGAGCTGTGTTTTTGGCCTTCAGACCAAAGTCTCGACTCAAAATTGAAGTTGACTCCAACGTACAGACGGCGAAAATCCGAGTTTTTATGCATGGTGAGGAATCGATTGCATCTGATCCTTCAGCGGGCTTCCACGAATAGCGGCGATGTTCTCGACCAATTTGGCATTACTTTGACGTATAAATATTGCCTTATTATTTACCGCTTCGGTCATCTCGAATTTGTCCACCAAACGTTAAAGAGTCGACATTGACTTGACCTTTTGTGTCAGATGAGCTAAACGCTCGGAAGGTTTGCACCAACCAACACTCATTTTGATAACGCAGTTTTATAATTTGCATGTGATGCTCAATCGTGTAAATCGAAATGATGGTTTGGCAATAATGGCTGAATTATAAACAGCAGACCGCCAAACCGCCACTGACCATTAACATCTGCTTGCCTTGCTTGTGGAAAATTTGTTACCTATTTTCTGTAGGTCACTTAGTCGAGGCCACTTCTATTCTTAACTTCTATAAATAATCAACGAGCCCGATAAAAACTAGAACTGGTATCGAAATCATCATTAAACCTGGGGTCGCATTCCATAAGTCGGAACGTGGAAGCGTGTATAACCCACGTGAGAGAATAACTACTTGCCTTTACTTACTTAAATGGCATCTACATATAGAATAGACATCCTTGTCTATTATATGCCAAACGTGAAAAACAAGCGCTTTGGTCGTCTGTGCTTCTCCTCCAATTCGTCGCATCAAGTTTCGATAGTATTTCAAAAGCCTGGTCTCTCCAACGATGGTTTTGTCGCCCTCTTCTACGCTATTAATCAAATGCGTTATCGAAAACTGTTCGTGCTGATACATTTTAGTCCAACCGAGGAAATGATATTGAATATCAATCGCTCTTCAAAAAATAAAGTGTTTGACTAACAAGGTCAAACAACAAGCTTTTCCTGAGTTGCCCACTATGGGAATGGTCTCTCTACGTTATGCAGGATGGCACACGAATAGTGCTGGAAACACAATGTCAATGGGGACCATTATTTAAGTATTTTGAAGGAGTGTTTTCACACAAAACTGCGCCGAAGACGTGATCCGTTTCAGCAACATTTGGCTCCAGCAAGATGGAACAATTGCACACATCCCCAGACTGATTATGGCGGAACTCCAACGAAAATTCCAAAATAAATTAATATCTAGAAACTTCAATTTTTGCCTGACCCTCAAGATCACCTGACCTGATTGCACAAGAATTTTTTTTATGGGGTTATGTCAAGCAAGAGGTGTACAAAATGAAACCAAGAAATTTCACTGAATTGAAAGCAGTCCATTGAAACAATAATTGAGGCGATTCCGACTTCAACCCTTCAGGCCGCAATGAATAATTTTCTAATCAGGTGTCTCATATGCGTGAGTAATCAAGGAGATCATTTAAGGTCTATCATCTTCAAAACCAATTAGTTATATAAAATAAAAATGAGGTTTCTACATAATTAAAAAAAAAATAACAAACAAAATATGTAAATGAAATATATTAATTATTTGAAGTTACTTGAATTCCTTACTGTATCACAATTGGTGCGCCACCCCGTATTACACACTTTCCATATTGTTAACCAGGGAACGCCGCTGAAACGAAATCAAACTGTAAAATGGTTTTGACTTCTTCTAATGTATATGTATAATATCGGAATCAAATTATAGCCATTTTTGATTCTGCTTTCCGGGAATGAAGTCAAAATTGTATTACAACTTGTTTCCATTTCATACAACCAAAACGAATTGTAATTGTAATTGTTTTATTGAGACTTTTTAAAAAAAAAAATTTAAAAAAGTTGAAAAAAAAATTTTTAAAAAGTTGAAAAAAAATTTTAAACATTTTTTTAAAATAATTTTTTTTTTTTGAATTTTTTAAAAATAAAATTAACCAAAAATAAGAAAATCTTAGGATTACAGCGTATTATCCTAATTAACAATAAAAATATTGACAGCTTCATGATTTATCTACAAGTTTTACAACAATACGACCGAATTGGACTTACTAACAATTTTGATTTAGATTTGAATTATGAAACGTTTTTCGTTTTCTTTTTTACAAAAATTTTCGGTTAAAAAAAAACAAATAAAATAAATGAAATATATTGATTATTTGAAGTTATTTGAATTCCTTACCGCAGCACAATTGGTGCGCCACCCCTTATTATATCCATTCCATATTGTTAACCAGCCAAAGCCGCTGAAACGAAATCAAACTGTGCAGCGGTTTTGAATTCTTCTAATGTATAATATCGGAATCAAATTATACCCATTTTTGATCCCGCTTTTCGGCAACGGAGTTTAGATTTTATTAAAATTTGTTTCCATTTCATACAACTAAACGAATTGTAATTGTTTTATTAAGACTTTTTTTTAAAAAATTTTTTTAATAAATTTTTTTTTAATTTTTTTTTTAAATAAAATTAACCGAAAATAAAAAACCCTTAGGATTATACCGTATTGTACTAATTAACGATAAAAATATTGACAGCTTCATGATTTATCTAGAAGTTTTACAACAATTCATTCCAAATTTTAGTTCTGATTCATTACGTCCGAATTGGACTTACTAACAATTTTAATTTAGATTTGATTTATGAAATGTTTTTTTTTTTTTCTTTCTTATAAAAATTTTCGGTTGAAGAAAAAAACAAATAAAATAAATGCAATATATTGATTATTTGAAGTTATTTGAATTCCTTACTGTAGCACAATTTTCGGCTGTAGAAATTTCTAACAGTTTGGTATTTAAAATTCTGAAAATGAAAGTATTTAAGCATTTTTTAAATTTTGCATTTTGAATTTACACGTTTCTCTTATCTAGCAACGAAATACATCATTATATTTCAGTTATGATTCAAATTAAGAAACAAAACTGCATAAATCATTAATTTTATTTTGGGTTCTCGCATCACTTTATGTGTTTTATTATGTTTTATAGTATAAAAACGGAATCGATATGGATTTTTGCTTTACTTTTAAGTAAGAAATGAATCGAAACATAAAATGAAAATTTTGTTCTGAATATGAATCAAAATCATATTTCCAATGTAATCTATATATATAAAAATCAATTGCTGTGCGTTAGTCTCGCTAAAGCTGGAGAACGGTTGGACCGATTTGGCTCATTTTGGTCTTAAATTATTGGTAGAGTATTCCGGAAGGTTTAAAAGGTTTTATTTGAAGTGATAGATGGCGTTGGAGATGAGATTTTTGCAATTAATTTTTTTTACCACATTAACATTTTGAACGGAAAACAACGTTTGCCGGGTCAGCTAGTTTTATATAAAACTTCAAAACCCGAAAAAAATGTATGCTTTTGTGAAGTCTCTGATATAAACTCAATGAATACAAGGAGCTCTCTCACATTGCATTCTTAAAGTGCAAAGGAAATCTTTTCGGTTTTAGTAATCACTGGGTATGCTTTGGTGAAAGGCACATTAAATGGAAAATACTATGTCTATTAAAGAAAACAAAAACGTAACCACCACATGTCCATGCTTTTCTTCCCAGCCGGTCAACTCCTTTGACTGCTAACGTACCATGTCTCCTCCGTAAACTCATTGCAGTTTACTGGGCCTACAACATCAATTATACCGCGTTATCCACTTCTCGATTACAAAAGTAAAGTTAAATAAAACACACGTAAAGCTATGATTTCGATAAAACTTTTATTTCATTATAATGCTTGAACCTTTACCATTTTGTACAAAATACAATGTCATTTAAATTACTGCCTCTGGATTGGTTGCAGCATTGGTTCATTTTGAAGTAATTTTCGACTACTTTTTCGCACATTTTGGGCGGTATCTTGGCGATAACGTGAAGAATGTTAGTTTTCAACTGTTCCAACGTTTGAGGATTATCCGCGTATATACGGTATTTGACATAGCTCCACAAAACAGTCGAACGGCGTTAAATTTCATGTCCTTGGTGGCCAATTGGAACGTGGAATTACTCATGCAATAAAGTACCGAAATCAGACATATTGTGTGGCTCGCCTAATTGAAACCTCTCATGGAAACTTCTCATGCAACAAAAGGAAAAATCGGTCGTGTTGTGTGGTTCGCGGTACCGTCTTGTTGAAACCACATATCGTCCAGTTCATAATCTTCAATTGCAGGCAAAAAAGGTCGATTATCATACGGCCATACCGCTCTGAATTAAAATTCGAATTATAAACCAAACTTTCTCTAACAGAAGCGAAGTGCATATACTGCGATGATGCACAGCCCTGACCACACCTGTAACGCTTTCCAAATATGTTTGCATGGTCTTGGTGCCCCATTGACGCCGCCAAAACGTGAAATTAAGCTTTCTGGAAACTTCTCATGCAATAAAGAAAAACTCGGTCGTGTTGTGTGGCTCGTGACACCGTCTTGCTAAAGCCACATATCATCGCGTTCATAAACTTCAATTTCATGCCAACAAAAAGTCGGCTATCATACGGCCATAGCGGTCTGAATTAAAATTCGGATTATCCGCTACACTTTCACTAACCGAAGCGATATTTTTGCCGGTGCGTACAATGCTATGATGCACAGACTTGACCATATTTGCAAGGCTTCCAAACTCTTCCAATTACTTTATAATCTTATCAATTCCTTACACAGTAGATGGACTAAGACGACTATAATCTGCCCGTAATGCTCGAAAAGTGCCCACGTTTGAATCACCACTTTTGTAAGCAGTTTTAACTATTTTTGAGCATTTTTCGGTTGTTAAACGATCCATGTTCGTACATGGCAAACCTCTTCCTTGTACTAAATAAATAATACTTCAGATGCCGGGTATTTAATGGCTGACAGCCTTGCCAGACCGGTGATTTTCAAACCACTAATGCAGTGCACCAATTGCACTGCAATAAGAAATTCGAAAACCTTTTTTTATCAAATTGTTTTAATTTGTTTATTTTTTATTTATTTAGTCATTTATTTATTTTTTTTTTTTTTTTTGTATATAAAATTTAATTTTATTTTATAGAACTAATTAGTTTTGCAGGTGATAGACCGTAAATAACCTCTATGTTCATTCACGTATATGCGGCTCTTGATTAGAAAAAATTATTCATTGCAAGTTGAAGGATTGAAGTCGAGATCGCCTCAATTATTGATTTAATCGACTGCTTCAATTCAGTTAAATTCTTTGGTTTCGTTTTGTGCACCTCTTGCTTGACATAACCCCAGATTGCAGGTATTTAATAGCTGACAGTCTTGCCAGACAGGCGATTTTGAAACCACTAAATGGATAACCCATATATACAAGGTGGTGCAGCAATTGCACTACAATGAGAAATTCAAAAACCTTAATTTATTCAATGCATTTTAATTTGTTTATTTTTTATTATTTTGAAGATAATATGGGAAGACCGTAAAGAATCTCCATGCTCATTCACGTATATGTGACACCTGATCGGTATCGGGAAGTCGGGATCGCCTCAATTATTGTTTTAATGTTAGTTTCAATTTAGTCAAATTCCTTGGTTTCATTTTGTATACCTCTTGCCTGACATAACCCCATTAAAAAAAAGCCTGGTGCAACCAAGTCAGGCGATCTTGTGGGCCAGCGGAAGGAGGAGTGTCTGGTTTTGGTTTCGTTTTGTGCACTTCTTGCTTGACATAAGCCCAGGTGACAGTTATTTAAAGCTGACAGCCTTGCCAGACCGGCGATTTTGATATATTAAATATTATCAAATATGTAACTCATATATGCAGGGTAATGCATTCATTATTCATTACGGGCTGAAGGGTTGAAGTTGGCATCGCCTCAATTATTATTTTAATAGATTGCTTCGATTCAGTAAAATTCCTTGGTTTCGTTTTGTACTCCTCTTGCTTGACACAACTGCATTAAAAAGAAGTCTGGTACAGTCAGATCAGGTGATCTTGAAGGTCAACAGAAGGAGGAGCTTCTGGATATTAATTTGTTTGGGAATTTTCGTTGGAGTTCCGTAAAATGCTGTTGAAACGGATTGGTCGCTGTTCTGGGTAAAAAAAAACTCCTTCAACATCTTTATATAACGATGCCCATTGACATTGACATTATGTTTGTAGCACGATTCGATCTCCACCTTGTATTTTAGATATTTCTATATATGTGTAAAACGCATTTAAATGTAGTTTAATATTTAGCAGTTACTAACTTAACTATGTTAACTATACATATGATCTTAGTAGGTTTACCAAAATCAATGCCAAATCTTATTATGCTTTAAATAATGTTATTAAATTCTGGAAAATATTACTGTATATTAGATAATTAAATTAAAAATTAAACTAATACACAAATAAAAAATTATCAGTAAATAACTTGTACACACACTAACTGCTGCTAACAACAACAACAACAACGACACTCTCTTCTACAAAACTTATCACTTAATAAAATATGGACATGCAAATATAAACATTTTATAAATTATTATTACTGTTAAACCCAGAAAAAGTGATGTACGTATTCACATGTATGTATGTGTGTGGCCTTAAAACACTCGTAATATATATACGAGTATATGTATATGTATGAACAAGTGGATTGCAGCAGTTTTATGGCCATAACAATGTTGTAGTCAATTTAAAATTTTTTAATAACAAACACCATTTTGAACAATAATCGGTCGATTGGACGGTCGGTCGATCGGTCGTTCAGTCGACTGGTCGGTCATAAAGTCATAATACTTTGTAGGCAACATTTGCTATGCTATACTTTATACTCGTATAGTGGACATTCGCTTTATATCCTGTGATAGGACATGCAAATGAGGGGACATTTCTGACAGTATAATAAAAATAAAAGAGACAAGCAAAAAAGTGAGTGACCATCTGAACAACGGGCATAACAGAGAGTATATAAGGCCAAATAGTGCCATGGCACTTTGCACTGTATGATGTGGCGAAAGGAGCGGCAACAGCAGCAACAACATTTCAGATTTGGAGCCATTTTTCATACCTAAGCACCCGATGAGTACAGGATATTTGAGAATGATACAAAAAAAAAGAAAGAAAGCATCAAAACTCTATTTGTTTTTGTTTCCCCAGATTTGTTGCATAGCTATAGAGAAACAATAATTGTTGTTGTTGTTGTTGTTGTTGCGTACTCGATTTTTGTTGTGGTTATTTGCTCGCTTGGCCGTTTGCTATTTGAGGCGCCCTTTTATAAGACAAAGTTTACGCCATTTGGAGCAAACGTACAATTGGATGATGAACGAGTGAGAGTTCGCCTGGGCTACATTGGGGTTGGCCTAATGTATTTTATTAACATTTTTTCTTCTTCTTTTTGCTCTCGTTGTCATCCTCCGACACTGCTCACTGCTGCTCCCGCTATAGATGCTGGTGCGAGAGCTTCATACATACGTATAGAGTATGTAAGTTTGTACATACCCATGTATAAGTTAATAATAATGAGAGAAATATATATGTATATGTATATATATAAATATACCACCTCTAAATGGCTTTTACACACTTACCGGGACGCCCCCTTTGACTTTAGAGGCACTCTGAATGTGTTGTGACTTTCTAGGTGTTGTTGTTAGCAAAGTAACTCTTATGTGTACGAGTATATTGAAGACTTAGGGAATTACTCTTTGGAGTAATAGAGCAAGCAAAAAAACTCACTCTTAAATGGAGTTGTTTTTTTTATATTTTGCAAAATATTTGAATATTTGCCAATATTTTCAATGTAATCGAGGAAAAAAAAATATCCACATAAAGCTAAATAAAATTATTTTGAAAAATTATTTTTCCCCTTTACCAATTTTTAGTTGGTTAAAATCTACTAAGAATATTTCTTTTTTATTTTTTCTTTTTTTTGTAATTCCAATAAGACACAATTTAGTTATCACTCATTTCAAACGAAATGAGTTTCGTTAAGTTTTCCACTCTATTCTCATTACTCCTGTTTTTTGAGTACAGAATTATACTCTTATGCTCTTTTGCGCTCTCCACTTAATGCTTTGATGGTAATAGGTCACGCCTACTTTGTCACGTGGATTTGTATTTGTGTCTGTTGTTAGTGATTTTTATAGTATCTCTGATTCTTTCTAATGTTCCCCCATTGCGGCTGCAGCCGTTGTGTGTGTGTGTTTGTGTGTGTTTGTGTGTGTTTGAGTGTGTGTGTGTGAACGATGGTGATAAGGCCTTTTCTAACCTCTATATTAGATGCATATGCTTATCATTAACTGTATCGGAATTCAAGTCAAATACATTACATTTTAGCGCCGCTAGATGTCTCGTTTTGTCTTATGCCAAATATGACACCGACCAATGCTGCCTCCCCTTGAAAGCTGGTGGGGGGAAGGCAAATGTATATACATATGTACATATGAACATATACATGTATGTATGTAGATCCATTCGTATATGGCTGTTCTTGTTCGCCGTAGCTTTTTTTTTGAGTTGTTGTGGTAGTTACATTTGAACCTAATTCATGTAGGTTCTCGTTACCTCTTGTTAGTCATGTGTTCATTTTGGCCATCATATTTTACACTCTTTGGTCTGCTGCAGCACCACCAGACCCAGCAGCATCAGCGACAGCAGCATTTGGTTCATGTTGTTGCTGTTGCCGTTGCTGTTCTTGCCTGGCATCATAGTTGGCTTTGGCTCTTTCTAACTCGATTCATTGGAAGTTCGCGCATCCGTGCAGCACCTACACCCTTTTGGGTTAAATACTGACAACCCCATGTTACTGAACCTCGTTTGCTATGTACACTCTGTTTCTCGGGCCGCATTGTTGTTGTAGTTGCTGCTGCCACTGTCACTGTCTTTTGTTGTAGCAGTTGATGTTGCCATCGTAAATGGCAAAAGTTTGGTCCCTTCGCTACATTTTTATAATTTTTTTTTCTCTTTTTTATTTGTGTTCTGTAGAAACAATTCTTTTCATTCTTTTTCTTTTCTCTGTCAACGAGGTCTAAGTGGGTGGCGTTGGGAGCTTCGTGTGTTTGATGGTGTGAGTTCTATAGGAGTTTATAATGAATTTCATTCGTGTCCTTGTTTTATGTTTCTCCCTCC
>JAHXMU010000512.1:1068675-1088639 GCA_019455685.1 Philornis downsi | reverse complement strand
AAAAAAAACTCTAGTTTGAAAACCCACTTGGTCAGCAACCATCGTATGACAGCCAAAGGCGGTGGGAGACGACAACAAAAATCACAAAGTCATGTTTTCTCACAGTTATTTTCCAACGTCCCTATCACGCTTGTTTACGAGTGTTCAAAACTTGTCAACTATTTTCCGCTAAATAACATGAAAATTTCATGTTAAAATGATTTAAGTCAATCAAACGACTTCATCATTACGCCCAACTGTTAAAAAATAAGGGATCGCAAAGCACAAATGCACAAAGGGAACAAATGACACCCCTAGTGAGAAAGGATATTGCACCTTACTAACTAACCACCCTTACCTTTGACGATGAGGGTGCTAACAACTGCAACTGCAGCTAACACTTGCGTACTTTTACTACACGGAGTTCACTCTCGTCTGTGGATTATTATTGTGAAATGTCCTTTTTAGACTGCAAGTACAAAGCTTTGTGGTTGCTGCATGCGATGTCTGAAATGTAGCTGTGCTACCATGGGAATTTACATTATCAAATACAATTTCCACAGAATCCTTTGGCTGCTGTTTTATTGCATTACAGGTTAAATCAATTTAAGACAACCATTCGGTAACTCAAAAATAATTTTTGATTTCCGTTTGATCTTATTTCTCTACATAGGGGAAATGGTGGGAATATTTTGGAATATTAATGAGAAATTTTTTAAATTGTATTTTAACCATGTCAATAAAACTAAGTAATTAACACGACATTAAGATAGCGTTTTTAGTATGCCAGCATAGTCCAAAAAACAACCGATTCCAGAAACAATTTAATGTTGTGGTTTGGCAATTTCGGAGATAAGTCAGATTGGTAATTGATACTTAAATGTTCTTTGGATTATGATTACAAGGGAGCACTGCATGTTTTAGAAATCATATGTATAGTCTCTGCATATTAACTCTTTACAAACTAATACCGAATTATCCACTTTTTCAAAAGTAAAGTGTAATAAAAAACACACATATAGCTATGATTTCGATGAAGCTTTATTTATCTGTAAAGCATGGACCCAGCCATTATGAAATATAATGGCATTTAGGTGATAGATTTGGATTGGTTGAACCAGTGTATCCTTTCGAGACAGTCTTCTACCACTTTCTCGCACATTTTAAACGGTACGTTTGGGGATTATCAGCGTAAACGTGGTCTTTGATGTAGCCCTACAAAAAAAAAAAAAAAAAAAAACAAAAATCTAACTGCGGAGTTGAACCGACGATCATGTGAACGATAGTCGCGTGTACTACCATCGTGTCATGGTGTAGAAACAACCAATTTCAGTCACTTCATATCTTTCAAATAGTTATAAGGAATTTATTCAAATTTTGTGTACATTATATGGTATGGTTAGAATCTTGACTCGAAAAGTGGAAGATAAAAGTAAATGCCTCTAAGAGTGTACAGATTACATTCTCTCTTAGACAGAACAATTGCCCAGCCCTCACTATTCACGGTAGTACCATACCCGTTCATAACCATGTGAAATATTTGGGTATTCACCTTGACCGACGTCTCACCCGGAAAAGTCACATTGACTCAAAAGAAGCTAAGCTAAGAAGAAAGGTCCGGTGATACAAAGTTCGCCTCACCAAAGATAAGATCCGGAAATGGAAGGATACTTTAGTTTAAGATAGGATTAAGATTTGAATACTTATTATACATTTCAAAAGAAAGATTCAATAAAGAAAATGAATAAAAAAAATATGGTAAATAATATTTTGAGAATAAAAGAAGGAAAAATGCCACACCCCTTCTGGTATCTTCCATATGAATTGAACTATTTATTGATATTTGATGTTACCGCTGTAACTCATTATATGCAGACAGCTTTTTATCAATTGTATTACATTATAATTGTTGGTGAAATTTAAAAAAGTGGAGCTAATAAATATTCCCTCTCTGGTAACACCCACACGAATTAAACCCATATATTACTAGATCTACGATCCAGTTTCATTCAGTACTCATCAGGCATTTAGTACAAGTAGCCGTCTCTTGCCTAACGTACCTAATGTCCGTGGTCTCCCTTTTATCTCTAAATCGAGGACTTTAGAGAGTTGTAATTTTTGTCTTTATATTTTGGTTTAGTTTAGACTATTTGTGGATGAGGACCTAGCGATTTACCCCGCCCCTTCTAGGAGGTTTGCGCCAACCTAAAAACGTGACATGTAAGTTCGTTCACCTGACTGAAATTTCTGTACTGGTTTGAAGATACATTTTATTACAACTGTTAGGTTTGAACTAAAATTCGAGTAATTTGATTGACATCTTCCAAACTATCAGAAATATAGTCTTGGTAAATATTTGAATGCTATTTAGAAAAAACAAGGGAGGCCGTTGTCATTTCAGACTAAAGAAAAGGCTGTGGAATGATCGACACAAGCGAAAAAAATGATGACAACTATCGACTACGCCAATCCTGAGCCCAAATTAAATTGGCTATTTAAGACCAATAGTGATGAATTGGTGGAGAGCAATGTGCAGCAGCTCCTGAAAACGATAAACGAAAGCGTGTCCTTTAATTGGAATTTGAGCACTTTGTGCCCTATCATTAGGAAGGCAACAAAATGTGCATAATTTTAACAGGGTCAGTTTATGCTCAATCCGTAAAGTTCTATCCCATCCGACCATAATTTATCTTCTAGGACAGGATTTTGGCCTGGCAACCTACCACAGCACGGCAAATGATGGGAAGGAACCAAGAAGAACATATAAGACGACTTTAAAGCTGCCTCGGACAGTCCAAGAAGAGAAATATCATAGTGTATAGTCATGACCCACTTTTGGTATTCCTGCTAAGCTGATAAATCTTGGCAGACAGACATTGATCGTTGCGAAATCTGTAATGAAGATACGCAAACGTTTTTGTGCGCCCTAACAAACCTAATAAGGTTTCTCTTAAGTTTGCAACCTATTGTGCTACTTCTTCAACAATCTTTGGTAGATGATAGTGAAGGAAACTTCTGGAACCACAACCGACAACATCTTCAACAAAAGACACAAATTGACTGTATACGCCGATAGTATAGATATCATTTGTTGCAAACCGCGAGATGTTACTGCAGCGTTCTTAGGAATTGAAAAGAAGTCAGTGGCAGTGAGTTTGGCGAAGAATGTGAACACCAACCAAGTTATTTGTTTCAACCAACAAAGAATTTACTTCTATGGGACGCAGTTTTCAGTGTTCGCCAGCCTAACTTTGGGATGGTGGACAATTTTATCGACCTCAATAAAATAAATTAATAATAAAAACAATAAAATAAATAAATAACAAAAACTAAAATAAAATAAATAAAAACAAAAATAAAATTAATAATAAAAATAAAATTAAATGTTAAATAAAGAAAAATAAATAAAATAGGATGGTGGATGATTTTAGCTACCTCAATAAAATGAATAATAAATCAGTAATAAAAAATAAAAAAAAAATAATTAAAGGGGAGTAGTTTGTGCACACCGTAAGTACTCGTAAGTGATTGAATAATAATAACTTCGTCGATGAAAAAAGTTCAGCTGTAGCAGAATTTAGATCTTTTTTCTAATATAGTACAGTATCCTGAGAAATGAAGCAAGCTAATGAATCAGTTCAGAAAGTCTTCAACAGGAAAACTCTGTATAAAATCTATGAACTTATCCTTACTGACTTAGAATGCAATCGTTGTATGAATCATGCGCTATATGATTCATTGGTCATCGACGTGGCTAAGCGCATCAAAATACAGCAACTGCGTTGATTGAGTCATGTGGTCATCGACATGGCCAAGCGCATCAAAATACAGCAACTGCGTTGATTGAGTCAAATGGTCATCGACATAACCAAGCGCATCAAAATGCGGCAACTGGGTTGACTAAGTCATGCTGTAGCGTTAAAGTCTACGACATTAGGTTTTTGTCATCTTATAAAAATTTGTTGCGATAAATTCGGGAAGAAGTCCAGGCACTAGGAATTAATTGCCGTGTACGACTTATATTTGTTCAAAGAAAGTATGCAGTAAGCTAAAATTTTTTGTTATAAATCTGGTTTACATACCATAAATTTATTAGCACTAGCCTCTCTTTGTCAGCACACGTTTTACAAACAAATTTCAATGAACATTTTTAGAAAAATTTTAAATTTTTTATCATTAAGTAACAGATTTAAATAAATTTGTGTAACTAATAATTGATTGTCCCCAAATCGCCAATAAACAATTTTCTATAAAAAGAAACAAGACTTATAATTAATCATAAACGACGTTAAAATTAAACGACGTTAATTAAAAATAATTCCACATCTCTCTTCTCAAATTAATTATATTATTAGGTAATGGATTCCTAATATGTCATTAACAAATGATCATGGTATCGCCACAATCGGCTGACTATGATAAGAGCTTATCATGAATTATTAGACGGACAGGCATATGCGTATTAAGTTTATTATAAAAATTTTCAATAAATATTTTTATACGTGTCGAATATATAGCTCACGTGCAACGAACATGATGCAATATAAAAACTATTTCATTGAATATGAATCAGAAATCTTGTGTCGATCTATCACACAGGGCCTCAAGAAAATTGTGGTCAGCTGTTGAATAAATTAGTAATTAGTGGATTCTCAGGTTTTCACAACGCAATATTTGTAATTCTTAAATCGACTAAGGTGGATTTTATACACTTTTAAATGCTGAATGTTGAATACCAAACAGCCAAACAAAACTTTTCTTTCACATAATGAATTCAAGAAATTTGACTTAAAATTTGATAAACAATTTATTGACATATTTTTAGGCCAAAAAAAAAAGGAATAATTAAATTAAATCTTTAAGAAAGTGAGCAACCATATCAAACTATTTGGTATTGCACATTTTTATAAGTTATGAATATTTAATCTCTGTTACCCCTATTCCATTTCAGAAACGCACTCAAATGGTATTCAAGCTATGAAAAACAAACTGAACAACAGGCCAGAGGCAAAATCTAGCTGGACCGAAACCATGAATTCCAACCAACATTTGTTGGATGAACAATATTAGTTGCAAGACAAGTGGATGCATCAAAAACTTCACTTCTTTGGTATAATAATATCAACATATCGATTTCCAATGAAATACTCACTGGAACATTTTCTAGCAATCACAACCCAATAAGAGCGGTGCCATTCGACAGTGTATTAATTGGTATGATTCCTTTCAAACCAATCCCCTACTTAATTCTAGGAATGTCAAATAACTACTATTCCCAGTAATAAATAGCATCCAGGGAAGTTAAAAAGATCTGCTAAACGTGATCTAGAAGTGGTTAAAAATTAGATAACCATCGGTGAATTTAACATTGGCTTGTCATAGGAGAGATTCTGATCTTTTTGATCACATTTCAATAAGACGGTGCCACATCGCATACAGCCAGGATTACAGTGGAATTACTGCCTCTGAGATATCTTTCCACAACAAGTTATTTCAAGAAATGGTGATGTTAATTGGTCTCTACGGTCGCCTGATTTTACCGCTCCGGACTTCTTTTTGTGGGAATATCTGAAAAGCAAGGCTTATGCAAACAAACCAGAAACGCTTGAGCAACTTAAACAAAATATCTGTGGTGAAATTAATGAAATACCGCGTGATATGTGTGGGAATGTAATGAAAAATGTGCTCAAAAAAGCTCGCATTTGTGTCCGCCTCTGTAAGGACATTTATCTGATATTGTATTCCATACATAAATGCCGATATTAAATAAAGCATTTATTAATATAAGATCCATTCTCTTTAATTTAATCAAAAATTATAAACAAGCGAAAAGTAGTATACCTTCCCGACGGACACCCTGTACATTACATTGACATATTGTTTTATATGTGACTTTATTACTTTAAAATTTGACTTAAATAATCATCATCTCTAACTATACCTTTTAGACTCTTATGCGTTGCGTATTAACCATTATGGATCACCTTAAAAAATGCATTAGTAAACTTTTGTAACAATTTTATCATCTTTAAAATTATCTCACGCACTTTATGGCCTGTCACAACTTAGTATCCGGAAGTAGCAGGGCTATTTGTTTGACTACATTCTTACCTTTCATAAACAAGTTTCAAGTTTTGTCCATAAAACACAGGTGTCGGTTAAGATAAAACGTCGAAAAAACATAACTACAGAAATGAAAATGTACCACACGAAAGGAACAAAAGAGATGTTTTGATAAAAAAAAAAAAAAAACAAACACCGAATGTTAACTGAGATTACGGATATGTCGGAAAATACTCAGGGAATGGCTGGCAAGAGTCTCGTCGAATAGCAATGAAATCACTGCAGCAGTTTGTTAAATCAAAAAATGATATACTACGAACATTGTTATGTACCTTGGACTCGGTGAAGAAGAGGCATGCAAAAGAATGCATTCACGCATTGAAACATAAAAATATTCTTTAAATGTTAAACTCAATACATAGTTTCCAAATTTGTATTTGGAAGATCTTTAAAAGTCAATAGTTTACAACTTCCTCTGGCACGAACGCTAATAATGCAAAAATCTTTTCGATTTTGTACTATTCGATTATGGAATTCAATAATTCCATATCAATACAGAAGATTCTCATTATCATGCTTTAGATTTAAGAAGCTCTTAATGTCTGGCTTGTAGAATTATTATAATTCACTATAAATTGTTGATGCCACACATTTTGTACCCTACCTCTCTCCATATTCGTTCTTAATACCATCATTACTATTATTATAATAGTCATTATTAAAACTTTTTAAGAACTGAATTGAAAAATTTCTAGCTTGTGTCGCAAAATGTCGGTCTGCGTAATCAATTTAGCCGTATGCGGCTTTGAATTGCTATATGCAAATAAAATAAATAAAAAAATAAATAAATAAATAAGCTTATGTTATTTACATTTTAAATTTGACTAATTATTTTATACCTTTTTACGAATTTTTATTTTACCTGTAAATTAGGAGGTGAACAGCAAAACTACGCCAGGCTTCAGGCTCTCCTAAACTTAATATCCGGATTGCTTACATTTACTTAACAACTTTCAATAAAAATATTGCCAGTTTCAAATATTTCTAAAGTTGTAAGATGGATATTAATATTTGTAGTATTAGTATTAGTGGTTAGTATGCACGACTATCGTTCGCATGATCCCAGGTTCAATCCCGCATACAGCCACCTATCTTTTTGTATAAACCTCCAAGATTATACTTACTTTTAAGTTAAATGAATAAATTTTGAATTTAATGAAAATATGAAATTTAAATATTATAAAAGATAACGTTAAGTTATCTAAAACCAATCAAGTAATTATCGATAAATATCCCAATGATTATTCTGAATAATTAACTGTAAGCTGAAGAAAATATGAAAAAAGGAAAATGGAAAATTCAATCTTACCAGCAGAAGTGGCTGATTTTCAATCAGCAATATGAGATTAGCACAGATTCTACTAACACCTGGAATAATTTCTTAAACGATCTCCCTTACATTAATACCATTAACATTCCGCGTTGGATCCAGTATACGCCCGTAGATCTCATACAACTTCATGGATTTTGCGATGCTTCCAAGGAAGCTTATTGCGGCTGTGTCTACGTAAGGCGGTCCACTCCTCTTTCTACAGAAAAGCTGTTGTATTCCTTAATTGCAACGTCATTACCATTTAAACTTCTGCAGCACAACTCGCACGGTGAGCATCTTAATTTCAGAAAATAAACATATTGAATTTTCGCTAATTCATTTGCATTTTTTCTATCTCTCCCTCGTTTATATATTTTATATATATTAAATATTAACATTACTTGTATAATTTCTCAACTCTGAGAAATTATGCAATTATTCTAAACCCGCCAATTCTTTAGCCCAGAACACAAAAGAATTGACCCTCAATTAATCAACTCCAAAACAATCCCATATACAGTCCACTATCTCTCTACTAAGTTGTATCACAACAACACCGCCAGAGATTAAACCTGGATTAATCCCTTATCAAAACCAATACACTTTTCTTGAGCGGCGTCTACCTCAATGTGTCTGACGAACACTTCGAAAGGTCGAGTAATCAATATGTAAGGTAAATGATTTTCAAACCGTGACATTCGGAATTGTCGTTAAAATGTAGGGTCCGTTGGATCAGTCTAAAACGAGAATGGGTGTAAGCCCAGTGAATGTGAGAAACTTTCCCATATCTTGTTCATGAGATGCAAGGGAATTTGTTTTTCTACTTAAGCAAAATTATAATAACTACGCTTAGAAATATTCTCATCCACAGTGTACAATTTTGGCACTTATCAGCTCAAAATTACTTAACGATTTGACTTAAGGCTAGTATTCATACAGGATTGTATTAAATTAAACCACCTCTCCGACTTCCACGAAATTTGTTGGTTGAATTTTTTATCAAAAACAAAAAAAAAACAAAAAAAATTGTAGACCTACATTTTTATTTCGACGTTTAGTTTTTGGTTCTCCGGGCTTTTCATTTACCCAGGAGACGTTTAATTATAACGGGTTATCCATTTTTCGGTTTCAGAAATTAAGTTAAATAAAACATACATAAAGCTATGATTTCGATGACGAAAATTGGTCAATTTACATGGTAGAAAGCAAAAGAAATGGATCGAAATAAGTCATTTGCAATTCCCAGGTCGGATCTAACAAAACATTAGTCTGAGCATAGCGAAGTCCATTACTAAGTTTCACAAAGGCTTATGATGGTCAGCAAGAAATCAGGTAGATAATCATTGCTCAATTGACTTAAAAAGTCATAAAACTCTCTTGATCTGAAGATACTTAATACTTTACATGCCTCCAAAGTGGGTAGCCAAAACCCCATTTAAAGTATCTGACCTTTGAGACATTTTTTAAACTTGGTGCAATGAATTGATTAAATCAAGTCATGCGAATGGACCACAAATGCTTTAAAGGCTTCGACGTCGGACTCAATGTCCGGCGCAGAAGTGGGTAACCGAAACTCCATTGAAAGTACCTGACCTTTGAGACATTTTCTAAACTTGGTGCGATAAATTGGTTAAATCATGTCATTCGAATAAGCCACAAACGCTCTAAAGGCTTCGACGTCGGACTCAATGTTCGGAGCAGAAGTGGGTAACCGAAACCCCATTGAAATTACCAAGCTTTTGAGACATTTTCAAAACTTGGTGTAAGGAATTGGCTAAATCATGTCGTGCGAATGGACCACAAACGTTAAAAAGACTTCGACGTCGGACTCAATGCCCGGCGCAGAAGTGGATAACCGAAACCCCATTGAAAGTATCAGAATTTTGAAACATTTCCAAAAACGAAGAAGAACAAAATGCTTGCGTTTTTTCCCTATACGAGGCGTATGGCAGATAGGTATATTTAAACCAATTGCCGCTTAAGTACGTAAGTATAAATATAATATTTTCCGCAATATATATATGTACATATATTTGGATTCTTTTATAAATATCGGACGACTACATTTTGTCTGCTTCAATTATTTGTAACGTTTGAGAAGACCTGAGAACAATATTTGTACAGTTGTAACATGTTTACCAATTTTAACTGAATCGATTCAAAATCGATTACTCCATCATCGTTAACGAAGAGTATCGGATTGTATCCTAAGCTATACACCAGCATTGACTTGGTTAAGCGCATCAAATAACACCGATTGCATTGGCTAAATCATGTCGTGTGAATGGATCACAAACGCTCCAAAAACTTAGACTTAATGTCCGTCGCAGAAATGGGTAATTAGATCCCCAATGAAATCGCCAAGCCATATTCGGATTGAAGATATTTACTATTTTTTGTATGCAACATATCAAATTACTGCCCTAATATGGCTTATAAATCCAGCCAACATTACAGCTCAGCACATTGAATTTTGGTAGAATTTAAAGAAATATAATTCTTTTAAATGTCTGCCATCAGCATGTGACATTGCCATAGAAGTGACTGACAAGTATAGGTCAACAACTGGCAAGCGGTGAACACAACTTTTCATCTGGTTTATGAAATTCGTTTGCAAATTTTAACGCTGCATTCATAGTTATGATGGTTATTTTCGAATCGTATAGTTGTCACTTGTGATGAGAAAACAGAAACAGCAAAAAAGAACAAACTTACAAACGTGAGAAAATTAACCAAGTCCATGCTGACGTGTTATGACTTTTAATGATTTTCATTAATTACTTACAGCCATTTTTTTGTTTTATTTTTTTTTTTTTTTTTTTTTTTTTTTTTTTTTTTTTTTGCTGGTAAGAATTTTATTTAGAATTGTGTAATGTCTCTAAAACAATTTTAAAAGTAAATTAACCTTTTGACTAAATGGCCTAGTCGGTATGTGAATATCGAAGCCCTCCTTTGCAACTGTGATGGTGGTCATCTCAAATGAAGTCATAATAAAAATTATGTTTTATGACTTTTCAGACAGCTCCACATTAGTAGGTTAAAAGCGAGCAACAATATAATTAGAAATTTCCAAGTTAATGACAGTTAACTTAAGGTATGTGTACATACTAGTTTAACTGTCATTTCAGGTGAATAAGAAGGGCATTGGTCAGGTGGTGCCCAGTGCCTGTTTAGTGTTAACACACTTTTCGGAACTACGGTCCAAGGTGGCCACATGTTAAAGTCATTTCAGTTCTGAATGGCATTTAATGCATACGGATGTAACCTAATCATAAATTTTATTAGATTTTTATTCATTCATTATATTATGTTAAAGCACGCGCTAATAATAGTGGAATTTGTAATGATAAAGTTCCTAATAATAAGATAATTCTTAGGAGCTATAAAAAAAAATGACATAAATAATCGGAAGAAAATATCGTCAAAGAGATTGTGAAACCACACGCTTTTCGGAGGAGATTTGGGTAATTAAAATAAATCTAAAGAGTCTAACATTTTAATTGCTTAATTTAATATGTAATGTAGTAAAGTGTACATCAATCTCTTGAAGTACAAAAACATCAATTCAATGTAAATACGATCCAATACAAAAGTTTCAGCCAGGTGAACTGACTTAAATATACGATATCTTCAGCCGACGACGTTTTACTTTGTGGCAAAAAGAACAGAACAGGAACATCGCAAGATTCTTATCAAAAGTATTCCAAATTAAAAACGCAATAAAAACAACAACATTTTCTGAAGTAATCCGCTTAGAAATTAAAATAGGATCGCTTTTTTTCTGCTAAATGAACCGGCTTGCATTAGTTCGTTTTTGCACGTAGAACTAACTTAGTTTACTGAATGGTGATACTTGCAAGATTATATTCAATTTTGTGCTATGGAATGAAAGATATAAATCCGGAAGTACATAAGTCAAATTATGTCATTTTTGTGGGAGATTCCAGATCAATACAGGGTGCGTTTTTTTTTTTTTTTTGGTATCCTATATAGGATACCAGTATAAGATACCAAAAAAAAAAAAAAACGCATCGGCGCTTATCAAAATTAGCTTGGCAGCATTGCCATTTATGAAATGTTTATTCTTTTTGTTTTGTTCTTATTCGTAATCATTTTATCATCCATTTACAAAATCAACGCCGCGGCTTTGCTGGCATAACGAAATTTTCAATGACCGTTTTGCATAAATGCTGCGTACCTTTTGGTTGTGTGAATCGTCATTACGGGAAGAATTGATTTTCTTCTTTCAACCGAAGAAACCGGCGACTGAAGCTCATCAAGAGCTTCAAAATGTTTGCAGAAATTTTGCTTTAAGTGAAGCAGCGTGTCGAGATTGGCGCCGTCGCTTTAAAGACGGTGATTTTGATGTTGACGACCGTTCGCGTGAAGGAAGACGAAAAACCTTCGAAGACACTGAGTTGACGGCATTGCTTGATGGGGATTCGTGTCAACCGCAAGTAGAGCTTGTTTCAGTATTAGGAGTTACCGCCAAGCCATTTCCAAACGATTGCATGCATTGGAATTGATTTAATTTGCATCGTTTGGTTTTAACTCGTGAACCAATTGCATCTTATGTGGGAAAAGATGTAACATTTGTAAAATTCCTTGCAAAGACCGCCTAGACATCTCTAACTGCTGTGAACGTTGACTGGTGGAAGTTTCGGGGGTCGGGCACTCGAGCAATGGTCACTTCATTTCAAATCGCTCGAGGTCTTTCAGCATGCGGAAGATCACAGACAGCCCCTTTTTGCCCAAAAACGCTGAACCAATCGGTAATTTGTTGGAGCGCTAGAAGCATTTCGAATATGAAAGAAATTTCGATATGATTTGATAGTCGAATGCTGACTTTCACAGTAAAATTGAACAACTTTGGCTCTTTGTCCTGTGCTGAGCCCTTCCATCATAAATTCCCCAAGTATTAATTAGTTAATTCTGTAAAGAGACGAAAAAAAGGACTAAAACATAAAATATACTCACTGATCAAATCTTAGCGTTACTTACGCGCCACCCTATATAAATGTAAATGTACGACAAACATAACGATTTCTATGAAATACAAATTTCAACTTTAAAGAGTTTATTAATTTAATTAAGTTGAAATTTTCAGAATCACTACGAGAGTAATTTCAGTACAAACTGTTTCATTTCATCTTGTTATGGCAGTATTTTGCCTGTGATTAATTACATAAAATATATTTTTTTTACAAAAACAACAGCGCACTCACGAAAAACTCACATAAGGAATATAAACGTCATGACTGCGCAATCTCCAAACAGGACACAACGCAATAAGGGTTAATATGAATGTACAACAAGCCGCAGCATCTTCGTTTTCCTCTCAATATCGTAAAAGGGTTCAATGGGTCAGAGACGCGAGTTTTCAACTCAAAGAAATTCCGTCTCATATGCATATCATTATAGAAGGATGAACGCAAACTGAAATTCCCTCCAAACAATTTTCAATAATTTATGCATGTGGGCATTGGCCTTTAGGAAGGATAGCGTAGAAAGGACGACAGTGATTCATTTGTGTCATCAGTCAAGTTGATGAGGTAATTATTAACACCGTGTTCTTTGTTTCGGTTGGCAAACAGAGGAGCTCTGCTCCTTTACCGTATTCTTGCTGGACCGTTGTGATGGTAGTGAAGCGATAAAGCAATAAAAAAAAAATATTAATAATAATGAAGTGGTTTACAATTACACTAACCGAGTTTATTTACGCGGAATGTATTATTTTACAATTTGGTAGCCTTTGTTGAGTTTTTTTTTTTTCTATTCTCTATTCAGTTTCGTATCTTGTAGCTTATTAATTTAATTGTCATTTTTTTCGAAATCTTGGCATAACTGCGGCACATGAGCGAGGTTTGATGTCAAAAGGTGAAATTTTATACGGAATTATTTTAAAATATCTTTTGGTATTTCAATGAATGAAGTCATTTAAAGGTGTAGTGATTTGAATTAATTTAATTTTGTTTCCTTTTTCCGAAATATGCGCCAAATGTTAGCATCTTTGAAGACAATACAATATATGGAAATGTATTGCATTATATATAATGGAAATATATCGTAAATATAAAAAGAGGTGTGTCAAAAAATAAGATGAATTTTCATTTTTCTCAAAAAATATTTAGTTATTCATCAATTTCTATTATATCTCCTTCGAAGTAGCCTCCCTCTGTTACAATACACTTGTGCCAGCAATTTTGCCAATCCTCTCTCAGCGATTCGGTTTTTATCTCCTCAATCATCGTAAAACGCCTTCGTTTCAATGGGTCTCTTCAATCTTGGAAACAGGAAAAAGTCGCAGGGAACCAAATCTGGTGAATGCGGTGGCTGAGGCATGACAAATAATTTTCTCACAAGCAAAGATGAGTGAGCAGGTGCATTATCATGATGCAAAAGCCATGAATTTTTTCCACAATTCCGAGCGTTTTTTTTTCGTATTGCTTCACGGAATCGGCGCGTTACTTCAAGATAATACGCTTCATTAACCGTACGATCTTGTGGTAAGAGCCCCTGATGAACTAAGCCATGGTAATTGAAGAAAACAGTGAGCAAAATCTTGACATTTTTTGGTCTTGGCTCTCCTGGACTCTTCCATTGGGACGATTGGGCTTTGGTTTCTATGTTATAACCATATACTCGTACCCATGATTTGTCACCAGTTATGACCCTTCTAAGTAAATGTGGATCATCGTTAACGTTATTCAACAATCCCTGAGTAATACTCATGCGACGTTGTTTTTGGTCAAAATTCAACAATTTTAGAACGAACTTCGCTGCCACACACTTCATGCCCAAAAATTTCCGAAAAGATTGCATGGAATGAGCCAACCGATATACCGACATCCTCAGCAATTTTTCTAATTGTGATTCGATGATTCTCCATAACAATTGTCTTTACTTTCTCAACATTTTCATGGGTTGTTGATGTGCTGCGGCGTCCAGAGCGAGCGTAGTCATTCACATCTTCTCGACCTTCTGTGAAAAGCTTCTAGCACTTGTAAACATTTTTTTGACTTAGAGTCAAAATTTGAAAATTCGTTTTATTTTTTAAATGTACCTCGTATATAATGGAAAAATACTGAAATATATGGAAAAAATATGGAATATTGACAAAAAAAACGACTATTTTCCGCAATCAAAGCTATGCTGGGTTATAAAAGGGAATCTATATCTGGAATTCACGCTTTTACATAAATATCAACAATATTTTTCCTATAAAGAATGCGAATAATATATAAATCGGATTATATACTTGAAAATTCTGCAGTGATTAATCTGCAATTAAGTACAGTGAAACATAAAGAAGTACAATCAAAACCGCTGACGACAACTTTCAAGGCACCGAATGTGGTTCTTTGTTTAATTCCTCACATATGTACAAATTATGGCTAATTTTGATACCTAAAACATCCGGCTATTCCATCAAGTTCTAATCAAAATGCAGTTTTTCTCCTGTAAATCCACATTCGTAGTTAGGAATAACTCAAATTGTTGTTCATTACATTGGTTTATAATACTCGCCAGAATTTGGGAAAACCAGGGGAATAACCACTTCCCTTCTGATAGCTCCTACATTAATGGTCCATTTATCCCATATATTCTTAGATTTATATCTCTTATATGATTGCAGTACATTTTGCCACACCCTTCTGGTAACCCCACACAAATTGCCACTTTTCTGAAATTCATTCTTTCTCCTGTAATTTCGAATTGGTAGGCTGCAGTAGCCTGGGTTTTTGTCCAATATGTTGACTTATAATTTCCTGTAAACATTGGAAAAAATTGGCCAAGTGATCACTGATACACACTAAGTGTTTGCCAAAGTAAGGTCTCGCAATAAAAATACACGGCATTGCCACACCCTTTTGGTAACTCTCATCCAAATTGCCGATTTTCCGAAATTCAATCATTCTCCTGAAATTTATAATCGGTAGGCTGTAATAGCTTAGGTTTTTGGTGCGACATATTGATTAATAATTTTCCGCAAACATTGGGAAAAATTGACCAAGTGATCACGCACCTTCCGGTACCTCCCATACAAATTATTATAGAAGTGGAGCGGTTAAACAGCCAATTAAAATTTTATCACGCATTATAAAGCAAAATAGTGGTTTATAAATTATTATAAACATTATAAGCCAATAGTTAGCGCAGTCCAGGAATAAGAGAATACTTGAATCAAATTGAATTTCGGAAAATTTTTTAGTTGTATGAAAGGTACTGGAAGTGGCAGGTGGATGCTGTCAATTTAAAATCTCTGGCTATGACCAGGCAAAATAAGAAATTCAAATAATTTTTTTTTTTTAATCAATGTATTTCATTTATTTATTTTTTTACATCTTTTATTTTATATAACTAATTGGTTTTAAAGAAGATAGACCATAAATCGCCTCCATCCTCATTCACGCATAAAAACTATTCATTGCAGTCTGAAGGGTTGAAGTCGGAAAAGCCTTAATTATTCTTAAATGGTCAAATTTTTTGGTTTCGTTTTGTACATCTCTTGCTTGACATAATTCCATAAAAAAAGACTGGTGCAGTTAAGGTGATCAGCACAAAGTGGAGTTTCTGGATACTAATTTATTTGGCAATTTTCGTTGGAGCTCGACTGTAACCGGTCTGGCTATGTGTGATGTTGCTCTATCTTGCTGGAAACAACGAGTCTCCGGCTCAATTCTGGGTAAAAACATTCTTCAATACCTTTAAATAATGGTCCTCATTGACAGTTACTTTTACACCACATTCTTCAAGGAAGTATGGCTCCACTATGTACAGTGACTCGTTCTGGATGCAGTTTCGTCTCATGTAGTATTGCTGGATTAGATTAACTCCATATACAGCAAATTTGCTTGTTTACATTGCCGTTTAGATCAAAATGGGCCTCATCAGACACAAACAAGCAATTTATCAAGTGGTTGCCTTCATCGGCCATTTCAATCATTTTTTTGGACAAAATTCCAGGCAAATAGACACACCCAGAGGATATAACTTGCTTGTAATTTGGACTTGTAGGGAACCAAGCTTAAATCATCATAAATTATCCGTTGTAATGACCGTCTGCTAACCCAAATTTGCGCCGATAAGTTTCGAGTAGAAATGCTTGGATTTGCCTGAAAACGACGATGTTACAGCCGCGATCGTGTTTTAAGCCTGAACATAGAGATTTCGATAGTGCGGTCATTGTGCAATGCTTCCAGATTCGGCAAACATATTTACCCACCTCATGATGGTCCATCTACTCGGGGGAGTGCCGCCATACTCCCGCCTACATTCCCTTTGAACGGAAATGAAGAACTGCAAAGCATGGTACCGCTGCACTATCCAAATCCTCTCTTCGGCATCCCAAGCACACATTGCAATAAATCTAAATACAGAGTGGCGCACGAATACAATTACTGTTAACTGTCAATGGGGACCATTATTTAAAGATATTGAAGGAGTTTCTTTTTATCCAGAACCAAGAACGAAGAGGTATCGGCTTTAAAAGCATTTGGTTCCAGGAAGATGGAACAACTTCACACATAGCCAGACTGGTTATGGCGGAGCTTCAACGACTCACTCACAAACAAATTAATATCCAGAAACTCTACATTTCCTTGACACCCAAGGTCACCTGACCTGACTGCGCCAGACTTTTTACATCGGGTTATGTCAAGCAAGAGGTGTACAAATCGAAACTAAGGAATTTGAATGAATTGAAGCAGTCCATTAAAACCGTAACTGAGGCGGGATCGGGGATGATCAGAAAATTATGATCTGGTGTTGCATATGCGTGAATGAGCATAGAGGTCATTTACAATCTACCATCTTCAAAACCAATTAATTATATGAAATGAAATAGAATTTTCTCTAGAATAAAAACATAAATGAAATACATTGATTAGAAAAAAAGTTATTTGAATTTCTTAATGTAGTATAATTAGTGAGCCACCCTGTAAGAAACCTGCCAAATAAAGAAAAATAAGCTGATTACTCACACGGAAAAGAAAAATTATTAAGTTTTGGGTTTGTAGCAGGATTCGGAGGACGAACTTATGACAGTTATCATATCAGCCGGCCAGGCTGTCAGCGAATCGTCCAGCCAGCCCCACAGATGAACATCGCTCATTGGACTAAAATAGTCATGAAACACATTTGGTCCAAAGTTAGCTAGTACTGTAAGCGCTTCATTTTGAGTGTTAGATTTTTGCAGTATCAAATAATGTATTCATTCGGGAGAAGGTAAAAAAAAGAAAAGCAAAGGATCTGCTCAAATTTCTTTATAATTTCTGGTAGTTATGTTGTCTTGAGCTGGGTAGTGTTAGAAACATTTTTGAAACTTTGTATTTTAATTATTGAAAAATGAAAATTGTATTGGAATGATCATACCTTACTAACGATTACTATATGTTTGATTGATGTGTACAGATTAGCCTACCACAGTGAACGTTATATTATTCCAGCTATTGAACATAAATATGAAATAAAAAAATTTTAGAAAATATTTTCATAATTTATAATTGATTCGTATTCAAATTCTGGTGCATATCTCCCGATCTTGTACATCAAACTAGGAAATATATTTCAAATATTATAACTAAAATAGTTTTAATCGAAATATGTGAAATTACAATTAAGCCGAAGGTGACTTTCATTGGAAACATAATTATAAGTATGGAGTTATATTCAACAAAATTTCAGTTTCTTGTAATTTTTGGCAACTTTTGTTTTTCGCCTCCCCTATGATTTGTATAATCTTACAAAATTATTAAACCATTTGTGGCATATTATAGAATTTTGCTATTGCGCATATGTGTATGTATATCAACCCCATATATTATATGTGAGTGTTAAAATTACGCAGATGTTTATTCCTTTATTTGTTTAGAAGATTTCAGGATATTAGTAAAATTGATATGATTGATATGTCTATTGTTTAAAAAAGACATTTGTTGCTTCGCAAAATGTTTAATATCTTGAATATCTGCAAATAATATATTTAAGGTCAAGTTGGACATGGATGTTCATGTTATTATTCGCTGAGTAAACAGATTACATTCATTGGTTATAATTAATAATTTCAATAAAGGCACAGGAGTTTAGTCCTTGGAAACTTAAACATTCTGTGTCTAAACTATAAAGAAAAAATATCCAACTGTGTTTACGTGGTTGCCTTCTTATCCTTTTTGAAGGTTAACAAGTTTATTCTATTCGTTTTACACGTTTTCTAATTATAACTCAGTGAAAAGGGATGATTTTACTGTCCTTATAGCAAATGGTCAGTCTTTTCGTGGAAATAACAAGTAAACTCTTATTCCAATGTAGGACCGGCCGGCTGGTCAGCGCATTGGTCAGTACTTGTATTTCATCTTCTGTATACTGGGAATGAGTAAGCTTTTTTTTGTAAATTTCAAATTGTCCTTGTAGTTGTCTCAAAGGTTATAGGTCATTACCGTACTTTTGAGTAGTTCTTCTCACACTCATTTCGTTTCGTTTCCAAGACATTGTATTTAACTACCAACGAAATGTGTATTTCTTGCAATTTAGAATCAGTTTTTTTGAATTTTAATGAATTTTATTTAAAAAAAAATTGTATCCTTGTGTTGAAATAGTAATTGCAAGTATAGTCGGGTTATTAAGCAACCTAAAGAGGGGAGTGTCCTGTTGATAGACGGTTTGTATTTTTTTGTATATAAAAGGCCTTTTGATACGTTTTTAAAAATGGCAATCGTTTGGAAGTGGAATTCAAAGACTTATCTTTGTCTCTGGCCCTTTGCATGGGGTCATTCCCGAATAGATAACCTTTTATAGTATTAAATATTTCGCGTATTATCAAGGAAGCCATATTAAGTTTATTAGCAAACGAGTTCAGTTGTATACACAATACGTTACATTTTCAAATGTAGTGAGATAGATATTTATATTATAGGTATAATGTAGCTTAACAAACGGCAAATATTTGCGAAACATGAAACTTAAGGACTTCAAATGAATAACAGAGTACAAAGATCACGTGTGTACCAATTTGTTGAAACTATTTAAACGTTGGCAAGTTCATATGTTCACAACATAGAATGAAGGAATTTCACCGCATTTTCAACAACATTTTGGTGAAAATAAAGAAAATTTTTCCAATAGCACACTATTGACGATTACAGATTATCCAACTTTAAACAACACAATTTTAAGATGAGATCTTGCGGCCACCAAACCACATATCCGACTTAGGCCTTACGCTGCTAAATATTTTGTGTGGATTTTGGACAGGAATTTCAATAACTCAGTAATGATATAAAAGGAATTTTATATTTGTCAAATTTATCTAAAAAATTTATGAAAAAAACAAAAAAAAAAAAAAAATAGCTTGAAGCTAAAATCAAATTTTCTCCGCTAAACTGTCAGTATCAGTCTATAGAGGTACAGTTAAACCAAACAATGTCCACTTATGTGGGTTTTAAAATTAACGATAAACTTAGACAAAACAATGTGAACTTATGTTGAATTTCAAATTCACTTAAGGCATAGGGTTTTAAAATTAACGTAGTAGTGTCTGGTGGAAAAATTT
>JAHXMU010000512.1:1017757-1053675 GCA_019455685.1 Philornis downsi | reverse complement strand
TAATATTTGCCGTCGTTTTGAATTGGTCGAAATTTTGCTTGACAGCCACTTAAGTCGCTGTAACTTTTCTGTCATTGAAAGGATTTATTTGAAATATATATAATTTTATTGTAATTTGCATGCTCTATCAAAGGAGACAACAAGCGAATGAAAATTAGAAAAAAAAAATATTTTTTCCAAAAATTTGGGTAGGAAGAGAAATATTATACAGCCTTAGATCCCAACAACAAAATATAGGATTTAGAAAGATTTTCTTGCATGTCCTAATCATTATTTTTCAAAATTCGCTTTCCAAACTTGAAATTTGATTACTATACGATGATTATTATTACATTTCTTACAACTCAGTTTTAAACAAGTTATTTACTTTAAGTTTTTTTTAACATCGAAATTGTGTTTACAGCCATTTGGCACGTGCATTTCCACTAATTACAACTTCCTATAGAAGAAACACACAGCACTAAACCAACCAATAAGCAAAACCGAGATAAATTTTTGATAATAAACTTAACAAACACATGCGATCCAAAAGAAAACAAAAAAAAATTGAGACAGATCTAAACCGATAAGTGCAAAAGTCAAATGTAACAGACAGCATCCCATATCAAGATGAAATGCGGAATATGACCTCGAATGAACGAACGTATGAAGATCAAAGCCAACCCTTCTTCATCTCTACAAATCGCTGATGCCAGGATGTTTGCGGAATAGAAAACAATGACATCGCTTGAAAGCGACCTCAATAATTTCACAAACCATTGAAGACGTATAAGAGAGAGATTGCCCTAATTTGGGATATGTACTCGTACAAACAAGATCAAACCCTTAAATGGGTTAACTGCTGTGATGAAAACTCAGGCTGCCGCTGGACTTACTCAAGGATCAAAACTACAGGTAATTTAGGGTGAAATACGCACAAGGATGCAGGAAGAATAAAAAAAACACAAACACCAAAAACAGGTATTCTGTTAACGATGACAAATTACGAAGATTTGGGAACGCACACTTTTCCCCTTTTTTGCTACTGAAATATATTGTGAATGAACTCTTTGCTACGCATGATCGGCTTAAGTGGCATATTGAAAGGATTATTATCTCGTTTCTTTTTTTGTTCGTTTGCTCGTTTGTTCCTTGTTTTGTGCTCTACATCCTTTTGCATTATACGAAAAACCCAGAGGCTGAGTGTTGTGAAGGCATCATCATCATTGTTGTCCAACAACACATCTCAAGCATCCCGCTGCGTGTGCGCATTTTACACGCAAAACTCATTGTCTTCCTATTGTCTAATTTTTTCTGCGTAGTTTAGCTACTTTTCGGATAATACACAATTTTTTTACATAGATTTCCTGGGGCTTTTGTTTTGCGATAACTCAAACTACAAACGATTAGCATTACAATCCGATTGTAAACGATATTGTTGTGTAACTTTTTAAATACCCCCATCAGCTGTTATTGTTATCGACGGCACTTTTTCACATATATTTTTCGACAAATGAAATGTTTAATTTTGAAGTGTCACAATTCACACATAATCGTCCATTTGATTTAAGTCGGGGGTGGATGTTGTTCAAGCCCTTTCTATGTCCTTTCGGCATAATAACCAGGCCACCATTGTTGGCCGTGATGATGCTGTGGAATAAGTGGCTTTTGTCGTGACATCAATTGATTGCTGTCATAGTGATGAATTTCCCACATTTAACGTACTTAAGTTGTTCTTATAATAGCTGAGGTTTTTTTTTAAGTGTTGCCGTAAAATCCTCATTTATTCGCGATTGTGGGAAAGAGTGCAATTTTGAAATCACTGAAGCGTTTTGTTGTTAATGCGGTTATTTAGCAGTATAGCAGCATAGTGGTTGTGACACCCTTGTAAACCTTGTGTATAAAAAGAGCTAACGCTAATGTGGATAGCAATATTTAGCACAAATTTCGAGGCATAATCCTCTATGTGAAAAGCAATACTTAGTAGGTGGATTTCTTCAGTCTAGAGAAGCAAAAGAAATTCAATAAATACGTAGATGTAGTCAGTAATCGGCATATATAAACTAACAAATTTGAGGGAAAGAACAAAACATATTCAAAAGAGTATTTTTTATAGGGCGTTTTACCACATATTGCAGGTATCATAAGAAACGTGTTCATAGAGAGTATTGGTCAAGAAAACTGATTTCTTTTACCTTTTCCAACACTGCTTACATGCAACTGACTGTGTTATGCACACAAAGTAAACAAGAGTCGATATATTGAATAACACGAGGACATCAACTTATTGACATTTTCATACAATCTATTGGCAAAATTCAAAAATTATCTCAACTGGAAATTATAGACCATAATCTATTCTAAACAATTTCTAATTAGGACTAGCGGCAGTCAACGTGGCAAACTTATTAAGCCCAAGGCGACAGCAGTTAATTTGCCAAAGCTGCAGAATAATTCAAAACCTAGTTTTCGGAAGCGTTATGTAGGGTGATTTTTTAAGATTTAAGTTTTTCAGGTTGGCAGCACTGATTGGCGTCCAGATGTCGTCTGTCAAAGTGAAAAGTGTACGGTATACTCCGTCATTTCATCATGTAAAGGCTAATAAACGAGCAACGATTGCAAATCACTGAAATTTATTATCAAAATTCGTGCTCTGTGACAAATGTGCATCGTTTGATACGACCATTTTACGCTGCTGAATCAACAATTCGTGCTGTTATCTCCAAATTTCGCACCAAATTTACTTTGTTGGACATAAAACCATCGACTCGCATGCGTAGATTGCGTAACGAAGAAAATATTGCAGCTGTAGCGACCAGTGTTCATGACGATCGTGAAATGTCACTTCGTCGCCCTTCTCAGCGATTGGGCATGTGTTACTCAACCACAAGGAATTTTTTTTTTTGCCCCAATTGGCTGAGTTAAACTTGGTAGACATGTGGTATCATCAGGATGGTGCAACATTCCACACTGCTCGTGAAACAATGGATATGTTGAGGCATGAATTTGGTGAACAGCTTATCTCTCGGTTTGGCCCTGTGAGTTGGCTCCCAAGATCCTGCGATTTAACGCCTCTAGATTATTTCTTGTGGGGTTATGTCAAGTTGTTAGTCTATGTGGACAAGCCGAACACTATTGAAGCCTTACAGGATAACATAACACTCGTTATTCGTCGACTACAGGGCGAAATGCTCGAAAAAGTGACGAAAAATTGAACCTTCCGAATGGACATTTTGAGACGGAGCCGCGGACAACATTTGCATAAAATTATCTTTAAAAATTAAATGGCAAAGACCAATTTATCGATTCCAATAAAAAATCTTAATATATGATACAAATTTGAGTGTTTTATTTGATTAAAAAAAAAACTACGAATTAAAAATCACCCTATATTTGCTAGTAATGATTTTTGGAGAGAAATTTACTTCCGGTCGATTTTTTTTACAATTTACCAAGCATTATAATGAGTAGAGAGAGATGCGTAAATTCATTTTTCATTCATTCTTGAGTATTTTATCAGTAATTACGGGTATCATAAGAAAGTGTTCATAAAGAGTATTGGTCAAAACACTGATTTCTTTTACCTTTTCCAACACTGTTTACATACAACTGATTGTGATATGCATACAAAGTAAACCAGAATCGATATGTCCAATAATAAAATAATTTATTGACATTTTTATTCAATCTATAGGTAAATTTCAAACAATACAAAAATGGAATATTTAATAACTGGAATAATAATTTTGCAAAATATATAGGAAAAATATTATAATTTTAAATGGACTGTCTTGTAGTTTCCGGTAACTGGAAATAAAAACCGAATAATAAACCCAATAAAAATTTCAATCAGGTAAACTAACTTCACACATATTGGGTTGTCCATTTTTCGATTTCAAAAGTAAAGTTAAATGAAACATTCATGAAACTACGATTTCGATGAAGCTTTTATTTCATTATAATGCGTGGACATTGCTGTCAGCTGTTAATTACTTGTCATCTGAAGTGTTATTTATTTAGTGGAAGGCTTGCCATTTACGAATGTGGATCGTTTAACAACCGAAGAACACGTTTAAGTAGTTAAAAGTTACGCATTTTTCGATTGTTAAACGATTCATATTCGTAAATAGCAAACCTTTCACTAAACAAACACCACTTCAAATGGCTAATATTTAACAGCTGATAGCCTTGCCAGACCCGTGGCTTTGACACCGCTAAATGTATAACCCATATATTCACCAAACGTGCTTTTGCTTTGCAGCGGAAAGTGTTCTAAATTAAATTGAGACTTTCTGCAATGGGGACCTTCCACATACCCTTAAGATGGACCACCGATATTCACTAAATCGGTCAATTTTTATGTGTGGCTCCCTAAATTCAAAGTGCTAAATACCTGATACTGAATATAGTTTATTTGAATATCTAGGAAATAGAGCAATTTGTATTTGTAATTTTTTCACATTTTACACTATTATAGTACTCGTATAGTATACGAGTATATCAGATTTAAAGAAATTTAGTACAACTGAATAAAATATGTGAACTTGACAATTTATGTTTTAAATAGCTCACTTGTATGGTAGGCAACAAAAAGAGCGACTTTACCAATTTTGCCAATATATACGAAACAATAAAAATACCAATTAGGGACTGCAGAGAGAAAATTAAATATCGGAAAATCTGTCAATTTGTATGGGAGATACTAAAATGATCAGATCGATATAACCCAAGTTGGCTATGACCTGACAAGGCATTAAACTGTACGAAATTTTTGGCAATTTAAGAAAGAAATACGACTGTATGCCAACTAGCCAGTTAGTCATGAACCACAATTGATGAAAAGACGTTTGGTATTTTAAACGCTTCCTCCTGAGTGTCTTTCATTTTTTACCTACCAATGCAATCCGTTTTCGCTACCAAATCAACGTTTATTACATGCGCAATAAGAGTCAAATTTTCGCTGAATGTGGAACATCTGTTAGAAAGACATGGAGCCAAGAATTACATAGATTAAATCGGTCACTTAAGCGAAAGCTGCTGAAGGATCATATCTAATCCATCGATATTTTTTCAAATGTTGTCAAGCACTATAAAGCAATACAGTGAACGGAACTGTATGCTGATGCAGTCTTCGAATTAAGGGAAATATCAGAATTATATTTATATAGGATGATTTTTTAATCATAGTTTTTTTTTTTTAATCGAATAAAACACTCAAATTTGCATCATATATTAATATTTTTTATTGGAATCGAAAAATTGTTCTTTGCCATTTAATTTTTAAAAATAATTTCTTGTAAAAATTGTCCGCGGTTTCGTCTCAAAATGTCCATTCGGAAGGTCACCTTTTTGAACATTTCGAACATTTCATAACCCCACAAGAAATAATCAAAAGGCGTTAAATCTTGCGGACCAATTCACAGGGCCAAATCGAGAGATAAGCTGCTCACCAAATTCACCCTCAAAACATCCATTGCTTCACGAGCAATGTGGCATGTTGCACCGTCCTGATGAAACCACATGTCAACCAAGTTCAACTTAGCCAATTGGGCAAAAAACAATTTCTTGTGGTTGAGTATCACATGCCCAATCGCTGAGAATGGCGACGAATTGACATTTCACGATCGTCATTAACACTGGTCGCTACGACTGCAATATTTTCTTCGGTACATACTCTACGCATGCGAGTCGATGGTTTTATGTGCAACAAAGTAAATTTGGTGCGAAATTTGGAGATAAAACAGCACGAATTGTTGATTCAGCAGATCAAATATGACGACCATAAAATGGTCGTAACAAACGATGCACATTTGTTACAGAGCATGAATTTCGATAGTAAATTTCAACGATTTACAATCGCTGCTCGTTTGTTAGTCTTTCAATGATGAAATGGCGGAGTATATTATACACTCTTCACTTTGACAGATGACGTTTGAACGTCATCACCAACCAGTGCTGCCAACCTGAAAAACTTAAATCTTAAAAAATCACCCTATATTAAATTGCACGTAAAGTATTCGAAGAGACTAGTCCAGTTACAATCTCCGATTATGATCTGACAAAATATTCAACTAATGTTTTTCCTTATCAATCATATTCCACAAATTTTGCAGTATCTGGCTTCTGTCTTTTCCTAGAATAAAAACAAATCCCCGGAATCACCGTTTTGTAGCAATTGAAGTGTTCCAACGTGAATCGCAGTGCGCTTTGATGATCATACCGTAATTTAACTATGATGATGGCATAGGAGTATAGTGTTTTCTTTTGGAAAATAAGCTGAAGGCTTGGACTTTGGAATTTGAATGAATAAATACACATTTTTTGAAAAGAATAAAAACTTATCTTACTTTTTCGACATAGTAGTATCATTAATTAAAAGTATATCTTCTTATCAGGACAATATATTTCTCTTTATTATATTTTTTTAAGCAAATATTCTGAGTAAAATGACTTGTTTCCTTTGCGTACGAACAGAAAAACCGGTTAACTAGTTTCTTCTAAATCGAGTATTCGAAAACTAAGTGTTAGGAGAAGGAAGATTATTTTCCGAAGGAGATCGAAACCTATTTCTGAAAAGATCAATTCAGTCACATGATGAATAATGTCAGTTACAATGACAGTTCTTTTCCTCACTGCCTACTGTGTACTGGAACACAATTTTTGAATGTTTTATATTGTATAGAAGAAAACTTTACCAATTATTAGTACCAATTTTAGACTACCTCTTAATATTGTTTTGATAGCAAAGGAACTTTCAGCCAAAAAGAAGGTGTCTCCCTCAAATGAAGTAGAGCATTACAAACAACTCGGTAGGCTTTAGATAAACCAACACAAAACCCCACTGTGTATGATGCGAAAAGAAAGATGTACGTAGAGTACAGATTACATACGCATTAGAATATTCACACATAATTTATTAAAAGCCTCCTCACATTGTGCGAACAAAAGATATGTGATTTTATTAAGCGCAGAGTAACAAAAGCCACGTAAAACAAAGAAATTCTTTGATAAACGATTTTCAAACAAAAAAAGAAAAAAAAAAAAAACTAGAAAGTATTCTCCTAAAATGCAAACAAGCATGATCATCATTATCACCATCGCCAGCACTGTCACATCAGCCTTCGCATGTGGCGATAAACTATTAGAATCACATTAGAACCCACTCAAATGTACGACGAACTGCATCTACATCAGCATCAGCATCAGCATCAGTGTTAACAGCACTGCAGTTATGCAAGGAAGATAACAAAGGATGCGCAAAAACGCCAACAACAAAATCTGTCTTAAAGACAGAAAACAAAAGATGTTTTTGTATACCATAAAAACAAGATAGATGGGATAGATGCGACCACGTCTTACCAACCACAAAAGCGTAGATTGTAGCTAACTATGTGACACGCAAAAAGGGAATACAAACGTTGATGGATACGCTGAGGTATGTAAAAACGCCAGCAGCAGCAACAGCAGTAGCAGTGGTAGCTGAAATATAAACGTAGTATTCTCCTATATTCTACCGTTTGGTTTTGTCTTCTCGATTTAGTTCTGTACAGGAGACAATACTTGAGATAACAAGATATGTACCTTTTGTTCTTTGGTCTGCCGTTTTGTTTTCATTCCTTTTTGGTTTTCTTTATAGGACACATTGCGTAAATGGCCATAAAAATACCGTTTAATGAGTTACCAACACTCAGTTTGTCGTACAGTGATCTTTCAAACCGTGTTTCGATACATTGTGGCTTTGTGATGAGAAGATAACATCGCATATGTACATTCGGTAATCGATATCCCTTTGATTTTCCCCAAACAAAGAAATGAAAAGGTTGCCCATTTCCTTAAGAGCAGATGTTCGATTTGTGGAAATGTTTACAGTTTTCGATGACTGCTCAATAATTTTATCAATTTATGCATAATTTCTACTATTTGATGTATCAGAATTTCCTTTATTTTATATACGATATACATTTCCTTTGTTTTTGAAAATAAATATATACATATATATTTAAGAATATAATATTTATCAAGGTTTTAGTTATAACATTCCATCGACTTCAAAAAATCCCAAAGAAGAAAGTCTAATGGTGTTAAATCGCACGATCTAGGCGGTCAACCCTGGTCTCCAAAACGCGAAATAACACGACCGGGAAATGACTGATGCAGCAATTGAATTGTTTCTCTGGCTGTATGACATGTGGCGCCGTCTCGTTGAAACCACATGCCCTTCACGTTCATTTCTTCAATTCAGGCACCAAAAAACTGATTATCATTTCACCATACCGAACACCATTGACTGTTTGCGCTTGATATGCCTCATTTTCATAAAAAAAAGGTCCAATGATTCCTCCAGCCAAAAATCCATACCACACAGTGACATGTTGAGGATGCATTTTTCTCGTGAATCACTCGAGGATTTTCCTCACCCCAAATGCAACAATTCTGCCTATTGACGAAGCCATCAAGATGGAAAGGGCCTCGTCACTGAAGATGATTTTTGGCGGCAAAAATCAGCATTTTCATGTTGTCGCTGCAATACCCAATTAACGAACTCCCTTCGCTGTCCATGGTCAGCTGGCTTCAATTCCTGAGTCAATTGAACTTTGTATGTATGAAGATGCAAATCTTTCGCCAAAATTCGCTGCATAGTGGATTTGGAGACACCAATTTGCTGAGCTCGGTATCGAATTGAGGTGGACGGAGTTTGAGCGACATCATCACGTACAGCTGCGAAATTTTCAGTCGATCGACCTGGTCGAAGGCGTGTTGTTGTCTTTACATTACTAACAGACGCAGTTTTGGCAAATTTATCCATTAATCTCTTTACAGTTGACTCTTTTGGAGCATTATTGTGACCCCAAATTGATCGCAATTTGCGAACTGTAGCCGCAAAACCTTCACCATTTTGATAAAACAATTTCACAATGAGAATGCGTTGTTCATTCGTGTAGCTCTCCATTTTTACTACTAGCAAACAAGTGTTTAAATGTCAAACAGTGACACTTCGAATGGCGCCAAATTTAAATCTGGCGTTCTAGTTGGGACAACCTATAAATGTATATATATAATATTCGAGCAAAGTATTGGAACATCCTCGTAACTTACTAATTGTGACTTTCGGTCACTGCCCTAACTGGGAAATTTAGCCTCCAAAAAGTAGTATACTCGCATCAGCTTGAATTCAGTGTATAGTTAGGAGTATTCAATTAAGAACACCTGGTTTTCGTGAAAATGTGAATGAGAAATACGAAGATTATAAAAAAATACTCATCGAGATAAATTTCTCCACATAGCCACATTCAAGTCTTCAGAACGTGATAACCATTCTGAAAGTTCTGATTGTCCCTCCCGAAAGTGGTCATAATTGCCGGCATTGTTCAGCTAAAATATGATAATCCAATAATCGATCAAAACATTGATCAATAGAGGGACAATGTTTTCCGACCTCATACCTTTAGAAATTTTGCGTATCTTCTTATAACTGAGAGCGGCTCAAATTGTTTAAGAATCACCTTACTGGAAATCTGATTATAATTGTTTACATCATGCCCATAGCAATTTAAAATGTGTAATATATAGTGGTATATATCCTCCTTACGGAAAACCAACATCGTTCTACGCTTCAGTTTCATATGACATTTTTGTAGCAGACTTTAACCAGGCCATTTTATCCTTTTAACGCTGATTTTAACTTCATTTTTGTCCAAATCAGACAATTATTTCTAGCTAAATTTTGGTGGACTCGATTTGTAACTACAATTATTATTATGTTCCGTAATAGCATAATCAATTTGGCATATTTTGGCTGGAAGAAAGGGCTGACAGTTGAGATAGACTGCTACCAGAATTGTCGACTCCTATTCCCAGATAGTCCAAGAGGGGAGGGGACAGTTGAGATAAATTGCTATCAGAATTGTCGACTCCTATTCCTAGATAGTCCAAGAGGAAAGGGGACAGTTGGAATAGATTGCTATCAGAATTGTCGACTCCTATTCCTAGATAGTCCAAGAGGGGCGCTAACAATCACAAAGCCTTCATGACGAAACTCACGTAAAATCCCCAAGGACTCTATAACTACAATTTATAGTCAGTTTTGAATGCGGTTGCCTGTTTACGTGCCAGCCCATACTACCTCTACTTTTTGTCACAACGAAATTTTTTGGTATTTTCTGTTCGATCGCCTGGTGTTGAAAAAATCTTGTAATTTACCTAAATAATCCAATGCCGAAGCTAATAGTTTAGTTAGATTAGACGAAATTTTTGTATGCTTGAATCTAATCAGTCTCCACGGCCATGATCGTTTGTGCGTGTTTTTCTATAATAATTTGGAAATTTAAAATCAGGTCGCCTGCAAATATTTCAAATCAATATAAAGCATTTAAATAAAGCCAGGAAAAAAACATTTTTTAATTTATTTTGGTGTTAATTTTATTTGGTGTTTATTTTGGTTACTTTCATTACGAACAGCTTTCGAAGCATAAATCTAACTGCTTTTAAATTAATTTCGATGAGTGTATACCCAGGTCAAATTAGGATTTTTCGCCTAAAAGCTAAAGAAACATTTTCTCCGCTTCCTAAATATATCGAACCAACAGATTGCCCCATTCCCAGAAAGTTCTTGGCACCCCATCAGGAATAAAAATAATTGGGCAGGCGTAAGACTTAAAGCTCGGCCGAGACAAAGCTTATATATGTTTTTAAGTCAAATGAGTAATGATCGTCCGGCTGTCGGGTTGATAGACATGATAAGTACTGTAAATCTTTATGAAACTTCTCAAACCTTGCAACAATTAAATGTTTTGTCAGGCCATAGCCGAGGATTGTAAATGGGCTATCTTGACCCGCAACTTCTGGCTGCCATACAAATTTATTAATTTTTCGAAATTAATTTTTCCTCTAATTCGTAGATTGCACCAAACTAAATTTTGCATTGTATTTGTTTACATTGTTTGGCAGAATTTGGAGAACTTTACCGATTACCCACGCCCCTTCTTGAACCTCCCATACAAATGACTAATTTAACCCATAAAAATGTTTTCCATTACTCAAGGAATATTTTCTATATGAAGCAAACTGGTGGATTTTGCCTGCCACAGATGGTCCTGCCATCGATAATAGCTAAATTAGCTTGCATCTCATGAATGAGACATGAGAGAACTTCTCACGTTCAGAGAGCTCACACGCATTCTAGTTTTAGACTCGCTCAACTACTGGACCTCCAGTTTAGAGATAATTTTGAACGTAGCAGTTTGAGAAGCATTCCCAAGAATTGTCTATTGCACGATTGTTCGAAGTGTTCGCCGGACACATTGAGATAACCGACGTTCAAATAGTGGTAGATGGCTGCCCGCGGAATTGAACCTGCGATCATGCGAACGATAGTCGTGTGTACTAATCATAACGCCGTCGATCGGTTCTTGCGTCAATAATGTATAAAATTTCCTCGACATTTCCTAGGACATTTCAATAATCACGCCAATAGTTATGTTACAAATTGATGATGATTCCGAATATCACGGTTTGAGAAGCATTTACTAGACTTGTTGATTACTTTACTACTTGAAGTGTTCGTCAGACACACCGATATGCCCTACACTCAAATAATGATAAGTGGCTGCTGACTGTACATATGAGGAATTGAACCCACGATCATGCGAACGATAGTCGCACGTACTAACCATTGCGCCACGGTCGGACTGCTTAAAATAGACGTTGCAAATAACTTAACTATATTCAGTTGTGATCGTTGAAATACTAGTAATTTCTTTTTTTAAGATTGCAGTTTATGAAAGTCTTTTCAGAAACATTCTGTTAATCATATGCCTGTTGTTAATATTATATAGCCGGAAGGATTGCTTTTACGTATCCTATTGTTGCGATATATTTCTGCCATTTTCAAAATTTCTTTTACATATTAGTAGCATTTATGCAAGTCTGAACATATTGTTATAAATTTCTTGGTAATTTTATCTTTTGTACGCACATCATTTTCCACTTCTTTTCTTTGGAGAACACCAGACAATGCGTACACAATATGTACGAAAGCATTTTAACTTATTAAATTTTTTTTCTTTTTTTTTTCATATGAGTTTGTAAAATGTGGGCAAAATCCGCCATCATCGCCCTGATACCTTTGCATAATTATACGTTTCCCACTTAAGGCTAAAAATCCCATTTAAATGTTTCATATTCATATGTATGTATGTATGTGTGTGTACTTGTTCGCAACATAACATAAAAAAAAAAACACGGAGATGATGAGACAGAAGGGTATGGCGAAAAGAACTTCAAGTGTCGTTGAGCTGCAGATAATGATGTTATCCTTTTTTGTTGGCATCTATGGCGAGAAAGGCCTGCAAATGTCGACGAACCGACATTGTCGTCATTGTCGTCGTATACTAAATGTTGTATTTTTTGTATACTCAAAGTGCAAAAAGGCATAAAATCGCATCAACATTTAGAAGTAGAATCGCCGCCCATTGGGGTGGCCGTGCGGGGGTTGAGTTGAAGTAACCATAAAAAGGATAACACTTAAATACTTGAGACCCATCAACTGTTCTATGGTTTATGACAATGCTGCATATATGTATATAATATTTCTTTTTTATTTTTTCCCCCTCTCCCGTATCTCTTTAACTTTTGTACTAAGCTGACGAATTATGGAGCAGTAGGGATGCAGAGCGTTCATAGTGCTTTAGATTAATGGTCATTGAAACAACGGGGTTATTTTGTACACTTTTTATGTTAATCTTTTGTAATAAAATATTTGGAAACTTTACATTTTAAGATGATGCCATGAATTTATAATCTCCTGAAATCCTCGATTTTATTCAAATTATGTTGCCCAATATATGTATGAGTTTTCTTTATTTATTTATATTTACATTACATTTAGTGGTTTCAAAACTGACGGTCTGGCAAGGCTGTCAGCTGTTAAATACCTGTCATCTGAAGTGTTTTTTATTTAGTGGAAGGTTTGCTATTTACGAATACGGATCGTTTAACAACCGAAGAAAGCTTAGAAATAGTTAAAACTTACTACAAAAATTGTGATTTAAATGTCAGCACTTTTCGTGCATTATGGAGTGAATATGGTCGTCATAATCGACCTAGTGTGCTAGGAATTGGCAAGATTATAAAGAAATTTAAAGAGACTGGCGGCGTTACAGATGTGATCAGGCCTGTGGATCATCGTAAAGTACACAATGCTGAAAATAACGCTTCTGTTGGTGAAAGTGTGGCGCATAATTTAAACTTTAATTTTTGGCCTGGCAATTGAAGATTATGAACTGGACGGTATGACCGATTTTGGCTTTACAGAAAGCGTAATTTTTCGTTTTGGCGATGTCCATTGGCTATCAAGATGATCATGCGATTTGACGCCGTTGGACTTTTTTTTGTGGGTCTACATCAAAGACCGTGTTTACGCGGATAATCCCTAAACGTTTGAGCATTTGAAAATTAAAATTCGTCAAGCTGTTGCCGAAATATCGCCCGAAATTTGCGAAAAAGTGGTCAAAAACTACCTCCAAAGAATCCAGAGGCAGTCATTTAGATGTCATTATATTTCGTACATATTATATTATAATGAAATTAAAGTTTTATCGAAATCACAGCTCTATGTGTGTTTTCTTTAACTTTACTTTTGGCACCGACAAATGGACAACACGGTAGATTATATTTAAATTTTTAAGTTAATGAGAAAGTGTTTAAGCAGCGTTCTATTCGTTATAATTTAATTCTGAATTTACTTGAATTCACGTAAATTATATTGCTATAGTACTGAGTAAAATGTGAACAAATCAACGGACTGGACGTGATCTCTCTAGTTCCCACACTTAAGAATTCTTCTTTCCATATGTAGGTGGCGACTGGAATAGACATCCTTATCTATTACACGTCGCAAGCGGAAAATAATTCCTAGCGCTTCGATCTTCTGCGCTTCTCCTGAAATTCGTTACACCAAACTTCGACAGTATTTAAAAAGCCTGGTAATTCCAACGGAGTTTCGGTCGCCCTCTTCTGCGCCGTCCATCGAGTTCATTGTCGAAAACTTTCCATGCCAGAGCATTTGGGTCCATCCTCACAACATGACCCAGCGAACGCAATTGCTGTATATTAATGCGTTTGACCACGTCGATGTCGGCATATAGCTCATGCAGATCACTGCTAATGCAACGCTGATGCTTTCCGTTAGCGATAATGGGTTCATATGTTTTCCGGAGCGTTTTTCTCTCGAAAACTGCCAGTACTGATTCATCCGTTTGCCTTATAACCCAGGATTCTGCGTCATATAACCAACGTCTGGTACAGTCGGATTTTTGTTTGTAGAGATGGGGCTTCATCATTGAATCGCTTGCTTAGCCCACAGTAACATCTGTTAGCAAGCAATACTCTCCTCTTTATCTAAATGCTGACATCATTCGTTTCGTTTACAGCGGAACTGAGGTAGATGAATTCTTCCACCACTTCAAAATTATAGTTGTTAATGTTCACACAACGTACCAAAAGGATAGATTCGTTGTTTGTTGAAACCAATAACTTAATTTTGTCTTCGTTTACCACCAAAGCCATTTTCGCTGGTTCCTTCTCGATGCTTGAGAAAGCTGCAGTAACATCTCGCAGTTTTCTGTCAATGATGTGTATGTCATCTGCATGTGCGAGGAATAGGGAATGGGGAAAGTTCAAAGTGGGCTCTCTGATTGTTATTCACTTGGAATAAACCAGATGCCTCTGCATAATTTCCCAAGCAGCTCACGATTTTCGACCTTCGGGAAAGTATTCTCTAGTAATGCCATCAGACATCCATTTGATGGTAGCTAAAGTGAGGAGGCGACTAGTTGAGAAACCTAAATGGCATGATAACACCGATGCGTCTTAGGCTAGTGGGTAACTTCTATTACTGAAACTCAATTCAGCAGCCTAGTAGTCGTTGGCAGCCCCAACACTAGGATCGGATACGGTGGCCTGATTAGCCGTCTTTTTAAATTTAATTATCTTAAATCTTAAATTTAAGTCTTAAATTTAAATTATCATGGAAATATCGAAGAAAATAATAAAACGTACCCCGCCTAAATGTTGACACTAAAGAATTATCGTATTTATTTTATATATTGTTAGATTCGTTTCTCTTACTCGAATGCATTATATTCAGTATAATTGAGTTTGCGTCAGACAGTTAGTACTGCAAATGAAAATATATTGCACTTTCACGTGCCACTTTCACTTGGTGAACCACAAATATACAAATTGGTCGATTTTGCTAAATTCCATGTTCCTTCTATAATTTCCAAACGGAGGACGCCAAAAAGTTGCAATGCTTTATGTTTACCTGAAGAATTGTAAACATTTTTGAATTGTTAAATTTTGAATTAATATTAATATTATATGATTGTAATGCGTTTCTACTATTATTGTGTTTCATATTCTTACCTCTACTGTAAGAGAAAAGCGTCATTTTTTGACAGAAGTAATATTCGAAGTTCTTTGAATATTACCTCTCAACATTTTCTATGCCACTACTCGCATAGTCAGCCATCATTTCCTTTCTAACCTGATCAGTCAACATCATCTTCAGTGGCCCATCCAAGGTAGAAACGAAGTTTTTCTATGTTTCTAAATAAAAGAATTTTGTGAACTGAAATTCTCCCGTGTTTTTTCTTCCGCCCTCTAACATTATATGGAATAATTGCCTCCACACTTCATTCCCACTGACACACTTTAATTCAGAGCATTTTTTGCACCAACAATAATAATCACAGAACGGTTTTACTTTCGAAAAATCTTTAGTTATTCGTCCAAATCGATTGTCAGAATTGAGTATAGGGGCGAAAGACCAGAAGTCAACGAGGGTTTAACGTGAGTCTCGCCGTGAAGGCCTTACCCACGGTGTGCGACATGCATATTACAATGCGATTGCCAACGCCCCACAGTGAGATTCTAAGTGCAAAAAGTCTATTTTTCGACTGTAAAATATTAAAAATGTAATGATGCAATTTTGTACGGAATTGTTTAGTTAAGAGAAATTCATCATTGCTTTTTTGAAAAAAATAATTTTTTATCGCAAAATAATTACTTAAAAATGCTTGGGAGAAGTAAAGCGTAAAACGACTAAGATTTTAATGCAACTTGAGGGCCTGTATATGCATATTTGTTGTTCGTCTAACTATTTTATGTCATGATGTTCTAAAAATGTGGTGTTTTGTGATTCTTTAAGAAAAAAAGACAACTGGATAGCATAAATAGTTTCGAAAGTATTTAAATTAAAAAAAAACCCTAGAAATTTCAGTGTTCTAAGTTTTTCTTGGATGAAAAAAAGGTTAGCTCCGACGACCTCCATGCTCTGACTGCAATAAAATGAAGGAAGGGAGTATATTATTGCGATTTATAGAAAAAAATCCTTATAATATTTTATACTGCTGAACAAAATTATAAATTTTATGAAAAAAGTCACAAGAAATTACGCTACAAATTAAGCAAAGAAATAAAGACAAAACACGTATATGATGCATGTGGTCGGCGCTCGAAGACGAACATAAGGCTATGAAACAAGAAAACAAAGTCCGAATTCACAACGCATTTAAAGACCATATGCATTTACGTGTTGATGAGGTTCAGCAAGGCACTGGGACCTCCAACGACGGCAACACCTCAAGACGTTTTTTTTTCCAATCCGTCACTTGTAACTGACATAACTGAAGTTGAAGAGGAATTAATTGATAGGTTTCGCATAATATTACAAATAATCACATGTGGCCGAAATATTAATTCTTCGAAGTTTAAAAATTACACGCGGGATACGGCGAAACTTTATGTCGAAAAATACAGCTGGTATTATATGCCAGTAACTGTGCACAAAATATTAATGCATGGAAAAGAAATTATCGAGTCAGCTACTCTTCCTATTGGTATGCTATCCGAAGAGGCAAAAGAAGCGCGCAACAAGGATTATAGAAAATATAGACTGATGTTTTCAAGAAAATGCAATAGAATGGCAACTAACTCTGATGTTTTCAACCGTCTCTTGGTGTCATCAGATCCTTTTCTTAGTAAAATATGGCGTCAACCTCGTAAACAACATTTGGAATTAGATGATATTGTAAAAGAAATGATAGATGAATAAGTAAATAAGTTTCCTTACACATGTAACCAATTATTTTATTTTAGGCAATCCTACTAAATATTTTTACAGGAAATAAGTCAGGCGGGTGGTGGGTGAAATGGTTATTTTTTCTGAGTAATATAGGCGATGGGCGTAGCCGATTTGAATGAGACTTTCAAAAATTTTTGTTTTCGTAGTGCAGATGATCCATGCCAAGTTACAAAAATTTCTACCTAACAGAATAAAATTTATACGAAAATTTCATTTTGAGTTGTATGGGCGGTGGGCGGTGGACGTGGCCGATTTAGATGGAACTTTCCAACAATTTTGTTTTCGTAGTACAGATGATCCATGCCAAGTTACAAAACTTTCTACCTAACAGAATAAAATTTGTACGAAAATTTCATTTTGAGTTGTATGGGCGGTGGGCGGTGGGCGTGGTCGATTTGGATGAAACTTTATATTTTTACTACTCTACGTCATAAAACGCTCTATGCCGAATTTCAAGACTCTACGACAACTCCTTATACTTATTGCACAAAAATGTATGAAGCAATCCCACTGTGCGCCCACCTGGGATAGCCAAGTAAAACTTGGGCTATCTAGGAAAAGGGGCTGACAATTGTGGTATTAACACATACTGTCAGCGCTTTCTTCGCAGCCAGGAGATAACAATTTGGCGAAAGACCAATCGAATCCATCTAGTAGCTGGTTCCCTCCGAAGTTTCCCTGCTGGTGCATTTAAAAATCATGCAAAGTAATCGTATCTGGTAAAGCGAATGATTAGAGGCCTTACTATCGAAACGACCTGAACCTATTTTCAAACTTTATATGGGTAAGAACCTCACCTTTCTTGGTATGAATGTTATGGTTGTGATATAATGTGCCCATATGGATACTTTTGGTAAGCAGAATTGGCGCTGTGGGATGAACCAAACGTGATGTTATGGTGCCCAAACAAAATTTTACGGTGCCTGGATAAAACGCATTTATGCCAATGTTTTTTTTTTCTTCGATCCTTGAAAAATATCAAATGGCCATCTAACGGTATGATCTTCAAAACATAATGCGATTCTGCAATCGACTCAAAACGGTGTCCCCTTAGTGGCTTTTTGTCTTTAGAAAGTTCGAAATTAGTCGAACTTTTGGCGAAAATCTTACGAAGGAGCTGGTGCAGTATGAGCCTATTCGTAATGTTTGAAAAATTCAAGAGTTGTCTGCCCATTAATCGGGACATTGTCTGCACATCCTTCATTTCGGAGCGACTTTTGGCACCCTCTTTTCGATGCAATAGATGTAAATTTCATTGCTTGTAATAACTTACTAGAGGTAACTGAATTTGCTAAATAATTGCTGTTCTGTTTCTCTTTGATGTTTCTTTGTGAGATTTAAATTGCATTCCTCGACAGTGCTAATAAAAGATTAACAACAAGCGTTTGCAATGCAATTTACATATTTCATATTGAGATTCTTACAGAAATTATAACTGAACCTACAAATTAGTGTCGTCAAAGATCGCCAGAAAATAATATAATATAACGGCAAATGTAAAAGGTTCAATAATAAGGACAAAAGTTCAATTTGTAAATCAACCACAATTCAATAGACATTAATCATGCAACGGAAAGTGCAGTGGATTGATAACAATTTTTTTTTTTTTTTGTTTTTGCTATAAACAACTAATTAATAATAAATTCATGCGAAATATTGTTGTTGTTGTTTTATATTATTGCATATATTATTGTAAACAAATAAATAAAATTATAACGAACTGAACGCTACTTAAGTGTAAACAGTTCCTCTTTAACTTTCAAATTTAAATTTAATCGACCGTGTTGTACATTTTTCGGTGGAAAAATAAAGTTAAAAAGAAAACACAAATAAAGCTGTAATTTCAATGAAACTTTTATTTCATTATAACGTTTGGACATTGTCATTATGTACGAAATACAATGTCATTTAAAGGACCGCCTCTGGATTGGTTGCTGTACTGGAACCTTTTTAAGGTTTTCGACTACTTTTTCGCACATTTTGGGGCGGCATCTCGGCGACAACTTGACCAATGTTAATTTTCAAATGCTCACACGTTTGGGGATTATCTGCGTAAACACGGTATTTGATGTAGCCCCACAAAAAAGAAATCTAACGACTTGGTGGCCAATTGATGTCGCCAAAACGTGATGTTACGCTTTCTGGAAACTTCTTATGCAATAAAACCAAAATCTGCATGCGGCATCGTCTTGTTGAAATCACATACGTCCAGTTCATAATTCTCAATTGAAAGCCAAAACAAAAATCGGTTATCATACGGCCAAAGTGCTCTTAATTGACACTGGCGGTTTCTCCAGCGTCATTTTTGAAATAGTGCGACCCAATGACGCCTCCAGGTTATATTGCGCAGCAAACAGTCACTTTTTCCGGAAGCAATGGCTTTTCCACAATCACTTGTGGGTTCTCCGAGCTCCAATATGCACCACACAATTTTGCCTGTTGATGTAACCACCGGATGAGAAAAATACGTCACAATGAGCCGTAAAATAGGTCCAATTTCTGACAACGCCGTGGAATCGACAAATTCGGATTGTCTGTCACATTTTCACTAACAGAACTGATATTTTCAAATACTTCAACGTTTGGGAAACTTTTATTTAATTATAATGCTTGAACATTGACATTATGTAGGAAATATAATGTCATTTTATTGACCGCCTGTGGATTGGTGGGAGCAGTGGATCCTTTTGCAGTAGTTTTCGATCACTTTTTCGCAAATTTCGGGCGGTATCTCGCCGATAACTTGACGAATATTGGTTTTCAAATGCTCCAACGTTTGGGAATTATCCGCGTATACAAAGTCTTTGTCATGGCTCCACAAAAAAAAGTCTAACGGCATCCAATAGCATGATATTGGCGGCCAAATGACGTTGCCAAAGCTTGAAATTACATTCTCTGGAATGTAACATGACCAAAATTGGTCGTGTTCTGTGGATCATGGAACTGTCTTGTTGAAACCACATATCGTCCAGTTCATAATTTGCAATTGCAGGCTAAAAAAAGTCGGTTATCATACGGCCATAGCGCTCTGAATGGAAATTCGAATTATCTGCACACTTTCACTAACAAAAATGATATTTTCAGCAGTGCATACATTGCGATTATTGCACAGGACTGACTACATCTGTAATGTTTCCAGTCTCTACAAATTTCATTACAATATTGCCAATTTCTTGCACAGTAGATCGGTTATGACAACCATAATCACCCCGTAATGAACGAAAAGTGCCCACATTTGAACTATTCTTACGAGTTCTTTAATTATTAAATGATCCATATTCGTAACTGGCAAATTTTTCTCTAAATAAATAACACTTCAAATGACAGGTATTCAACAGCTGACAGCCTTGCCAGATCGGCGGTTTTTGAAACCACTTTATATAGGTAAACAAACAATATTATATTATTATTGTTAATTTTTTTCTGTTTTGAAAATCGTGTTTGCAGGAGATAAAAATAGTATCATCGCCGAAAACAAACGTCTTAAACCAAAATATCCAGATAAAGGGCGTATATTTTCCTATCAGTGAGGGCTTGACATAAGGAGGTCATTTTTATAAGTCTTTTCTAGAACAAATGCCTGAGGCTAAATTGAAGGTTATTCATATTATATACATGTGGATTTTTCTTATTTCGTAAGCTGGCGATAAAAGATAACTTTTCGGAAACTCGTATTCTCAGGGGATAAAATGGGGAAGAAATTAGACATCAATTTTTCAACTGCTCAGAAAACGAACTGAGGTTGAAACCATAAATTAGCTATGAACAATTCATTTATGTTTCAAAAAATCATCATTCTTAATCATTACTTTCAGAGTAAAAAAGTAGCAGAAAGGAGACAAAAATTATGTCATCGCCTATAATGAAGTCAGGATCGCGAAGTTGGAGGTGAGCAATTTCTAACAGATTACGTTGGTGATGAGGAGAGATTTTTGAAAATGCTTACATTTAGTGCTGAACCTAGAAAGTAGGAGAACAATAATGACACCTTTGCCTTGAACAAACGACTGAAGCCAGAATCATCAAAAGTTTGCGATAAAAACAGATTTTTTTGGAAATTCGTATTCTCAGGGGACAAATTAGGGATGAAGTTAGACAACAATTTTTCAACTGCTCAGAAAACGATTTGAGGTTGAAACCATAAATTAGGTATGAACAATTCATTTATGTTTCAAAAAATCATTATTCTTAATCATTACTTTTAGAGTAAAAAAGTAGCGGAAATGAGACAAAAATGGTGCCATCACTAGAATGATGTCAGGATCACGAAGTTGGAGGTGAACAATTCCTTATGTTGGCGGCGGGGAGAGATTTTTGGAATTGCTTACATTTAGTTATTGAATCTGGAAAGTAAGAGAACAAAAATGATACCTTCGCTTTGAACAATCGACTGAAGCCAGAATCATCAAAAGCTTGCGATAAAAACTGATTTTTTTTTTGGAAATTCATGTTCTCAGGGAATAAATTAGGGAAGAAGTGGGACAACAATTTTTCGACTGCTCAGAAAAATGACTGAGATTGAAACCATAAATTATGTATGAACAATTCATTTATGTTTCAAAAAATTATTTTTTGTAATCATTACTTTTAGGGTAAAAAAAGTAGCAGAAAGGAGACAAAAATGATTCCATCGCCTATAATGAAGTCAGGATCGCGAAGTTGGAGGTGAACAATTTCTTACAGATTACATTGGCGGTGAGAAGAGATTTTTGAAAATGTGTACTTTCTGGCTGACTTTTTGGCGAACTTTTGTTGAATTTGGGAAGTAAGAGAACAAAACTAATACCTTCGCCCTGAACAAACGACTGAAGCCAGAATTATCAAAAGTTTGCGATAAGAAATGTTTTTTTGAAAATTTTTCTTTCACCAAGCACATTTCAGATTGGTCAATTTTGTACTACCGGCCACTACAGAGGGATTTAGTTGAAATCACATTAATGAAAATTTTACATTCCAGACTGGTCAACTTTGTACTACCGGCCACTACAGAGAGCTTCAGCTGAAATCACTAAATCTGAGGCTTATGCTGTTGATGAAAACTGATTTTTGCTAGTCAATACTTTAACAGTTAAAAAGTAGTTAAGGGGAATTAAAATTTCACTATCGACTGGAACATCTGAGACTGAAATTAGAAAATTTATTGAACATTCTTATGAATAGAGAAGCGATTTTTGCAAAATTGGGCTTTTAAGTCATAAAACAAGAAAGAAAAAAGTAGACGCAAATTAAATAAAAGCATTTTCGTACCGGTGGGTACAATTTCTTAATTGTTTTGTAAAGTTATATACATTTAAGGTGATGATAATGTATGAGAAATTACAAACAGCTAAGGGCGCTGATGGTGGTATCTTGGCGAATACCGAAATGGGTATCCACCCAGCCATTGGCGTCAATATAATGAATTTCACAAGAATTACATTCTAAACGACCTTGAATAGCATTAAAAACTAAAAACAGAAAAAATGGCTCAAATTCACTTAATCCATATTTTAACACTGGACCAAAAAATCAAAAGAACGCAGTAAATTTTCTTAAATCCACTACTATTGCGTCCATCTATTGTGCATACATATAAATCTTTTCATCTAAAGGGTGTCCCAACAAGAACGCAAGATTTAAATTTGGCGCCATTCGAAGTGTCATTATTTGACATTTTAACAATTGTTGTTGTTTGCTAGTAGAAGGTACGAGGTTAGTAAAAATGGAGCGCTACACGAATGAACAACGCATTCTCATTGTGAAATTGTTTTACCAAAGTGGTGAAAGGTTTGCGGCTACAGTTCGCAAATTTCGATCAATTTGGAGTCACAATAATGCTCCAAAAGAGTCATCTGTAAGGAGACTAATAGATAAATTTACCAAAACTGGGTCTGTTGGTGATGTAAAGACAACAACGCGCCTTCGACCAGGTCGATCGACCGAAAATGTCGCAGCTGTACATGATGATGTCGCTCAAACTCCATTCACCTCAATTCGACACCGAGCTCAGCAACTTGGTGTCTCCAAATCCACTATGCACCGAAGTTTGACGAAAGATTTGCATCTTCATGCATACAAGTTCAATTGACTTAGGAACTGAAGCCAGCTGGCCATGGACAACGAAGGGAGTTCGTTAATTGGGTATTGGAGAGACTACATGAAAATGCTGATTTTGCCGATAAAATCATCTTCAGTGGCGAGGCCATTTCCATCCATTGATGGCTTCGTCAACAGGCAGAATTGTCGCATTTAGGGTAAGGAAAATCCTCGAGTGATTCACAAGAAGCAAATGCATCCTCAACGTGTCACTGTGTGGTGTGGATTTTGGGCTGGAGGAATCATTGGACCTTTTTTCTATGATAATGAGGCATGTCAAGCCCAAACAGTCAATGGTGTTCGGTATGGTGAAATGATAACCATTTTTTTCGTGCCTAGAATTGAAGAAATGAATGTGGAGGGCATGTGGTTTCAACAAGACGGCGCCACATGTCATGCAGCCAGAGAAACAATTGAATTGGTGCATCAGTCATTTCCCGGTCGTGTTATTTCGAGTTTCGGAGACCAGAATTAGCCGCCTAGATCGTGAGATTTAACACTATTAGACTTGTTACTTTGGAGTTTTTTGATGTCGATGGTTTACGCGAATAAGCCGACGACGACTCAAGTCTTAAAGGAGGAAATTGGACGCTGCATTAATGAAATACCGCAGCATTTATGCAAAATGATCATTGAAAATTTCATTAAAAGATCGTGTGTATGCCAGCAAAGCCACGGCGGCCATCTGCCCGATGTGTTGTTCCATACATAACCTCATTCTGTCTATTTTACGATATAATGGAGTTTCACGATTTTTTTATCTGTGTTTTACTTAAAATTTAAATCTTGCGTTCTTGTTGGGTTACCCTTTATATTATAAATCTATTTACTTGTAATATCTTATAATCAATAATTCAATTCATCGCCACTTACTGTAGGGCATTTAAAAATAAGATTCTTTGAAACGAGATTCCGTTAAAGTCTGAAAATGATAAGAGTGAGGAATAATATTTTTATTTATTATAACTGAAAATATCATAAATAAAAAAAATTGTATATAATATTGGAATACTTACATACACATAAATGTACTCGTGTATGACCATCCAAACGTATTCTCTCGGCGACAGTGAAGCAGTGATACAGAAAGTGAAAATATAATCTTCAGACCGTGCGCAATGTACATGCAGCACACACACACACACACACAGACGCACAGATACATACATTTCAATTTCGTTTAAGATTTCTAAACTTTTCTCAGACTCAGTTTCGAGATTATTACGATTATTTCTAGAAGGAGGTCGCCTGACCTCTTGCTTCGAAAATGAGTCTTATCTCCAATTCATATTCAACGAATACAAAAAAAAAAAAATGAAATAAAGAAATAACACAAAAAAAAAAATGAAGCAATTGTGTTATCTCTAAATTTTATTCTCTTTCGGCGATTTAAAATATTATATAGAAGTCATAACCACATATAATATATCGATTGTTGTATCAGTGTGTAAATTAACATGAAGATTTAAAAATAGGATCAACATAATACCACTGAAATTTATTCAAGTTATATATAGATCATAATTGATTGGAAAGTTCTACTAATGATATATTTTGCCATCTACATACTCGTATACGAATGTCCTTCATATCACACTAACTACGATCATGCATTAAAAAGAAATTCATGATGCAGCTGTGGTTCTTACAAATGTAGCCTATTTTCAACATAATGGAAACGAATTGCAAATAGGCGATATTTTTACGAAAATAATATGATGATAAAGTCACAAGAACAACCCTCTGTAACGGGCCAATTTTATCAGGGAGCTTCACGAAAGTTCAGTTTCTTTTCGGTTTTGATATTGTAAATGTATCTAAAGTATATTACAGGCTGGCGCAATAGAACGTGCATATTTAAAATATATATTAAAAAATAAATACAAAAGGTATGGTTAAAATAAATATAAGGCATTGTAGTGTAATAAATGGAGTTTATTTTTTAAAAATAACATCATCTAAATGGTGGCCCTCTCTACGACGGCACTACTCTAACCGCAAACGACAATTATTGACAACTTTTTTCAGTAATACTGGTGTAATGGCTGCCATTTCACCACGGATATTCTCCTTGAGCTGAACGATGTTTCTTGGATTATTACTGTAGACTTTGTGTTTGAGGTATCCCCACAAAAAAAAGTCAAGAGGCGTCAAGTCTGGACTACGTGGGGGTCATGGGATATCACCTCTTTTCGAAATCAGTCTGCCAGGGAACATCTGCTTCACCACCGCCATGGAGTCATTTGATCTGTGACAGGTACCTCCATTTTGTTGGAACCAAGTTCTGGAATTCACTATTCTTGAACTTTCAATTTCTGGAGCCAAAAAATCGTCCAACATCTCAACATAGCGTTCCGTATTAACCGTGACGTTTTGGCCCCGCGCATTTTCGAAGAAAAAAGAACCAATTATTTCTCTGCCAGAGATTGCTGCCCATACTGTCACTTTAGGACTTTAGGATGCAATGGTTTCTGGTGTTTGATTTTGGGATTTTCACTGTTCCAGTAACGACAATTTTCACGGTTTACGAACCCATTCATAAGGAAATGAGCCTCGTCAGAGAAAAGGATATTGTCAAAATTGGAAAATCGATTAAGCATTTCATTAGCAAATGCGAGCCTTGCTATGAAGTCAGACTCTTCCAATTCTTGTGTTAATTGCAGCTTATATGGATGCAGTTTAAGATCCAATGTTAAAATTCGTTGCAAACTTTGTCGCGATAATTGTAAGACAGACGATCTCTTGCGAGTCGATATTTGTGGATTTCCTCGTACTGACTCCATAACTCTCTCAACATTGTCTTCGGTCCTAGATGTTCTTGGGCGACCATTTCCTTGTGGTTTAAATGTTGAACCGGTCTCTTCAAAACGCTTTACCCATATTTTAATTAAATTAGCACTGGGAGCTTCGCTAATTCGCCGTAGTCCATATTCAGCACAATATAGTCGCCTAGTAGCAATATATGAACGAGAGTTCTCGTAACATGCGCGACGCTTCCCATCGAAGTGATTCATAGCGACTAAAACTCCATGAGCCCGCCATCCCAACGATGTAGACGCCACCCCGCCCGCGCCTTTTCTACCCCGCAAAAAAAGATGATGCAACATGCACGTTCTATTGCGCCACCCTGTATTTTCGTCCGGTACTTCTATATTAGGCGCCGTATGAACAAGTTAAAGTCACAGACGGTTTTTGGGCTTCATTCCTTAATAAAAAAATAAATTTAAATAAGATAATAAAGTTAATAAAAAATACTTGTAAATAGAATTAAAACTCTACTTTTTGCCCATGGAATGAAGCATTGAGTAATGCTTATAAAGTCAAAATAACTCAGAACGCGGGTCAAATTCAGCCAGATTTACGTGGCAGAGCGATTGAAAATGGCACCTCTTGAATCCGTGCAATTGTATAAAGCCGCGGCGGACAATTCAGTGATGTTATGTTCCATATATAGTGGCATAGATGGGCATTTCATACAAGAAATAAAATTTCATGTACCTCACACACAGCTTGATTTATTCCATTTCAATTTTGGCCGATGCTATTAGAAGAACCTTTTATTTGAGGATTCATTTGCCAATGCAATTTTGCAAAAGTCAATTAAATATATATGTTATATAAAAGGTTAAACTAATGATATAGAGTATATTGATATGAATTTTACTTTTTGCGCAAAATATGTTTCCTTTTCCGTATTTTTTGTCATATTTTTTTTTCCAACCAGCACATCTTTATCCTTTGGATGTTGCGATAAACTCTACGCAACAGTTAAGTTGCATTTTAACGGATTTTTTTGAATCAACTTGAAAAACAAGTAATAATTCTAATAATACATATATCTAAAGATTAATGGTCTATGAAATTAAATGTCTTTATTACAGGGATCCTGGTAACCTTTTCGTCTGCAAAGCAATAAAATGTTATAAAGTTCAAACGAAAGAGTTCCCATACAATTAACATCCGCACAGAATCCGTAAAGGAAAAGAGCAATCGGCCGTGCAAAAAGAAAAAAAAATCTCGTAAATACCACAAAACAATAGTAAACCCTTCACCTCAAAGTGATATCCATGAGCAAAAGACTGACTGACCACTCACAATACGCAACGGCAATGGTCAGTTAAGCATAAGGGCAGCTGATGTAGTTGATGTTCCAGGACAAAGTAAGCTTACGAATTTTTGAGCACGTTTAAGATGCCCCGTAAGAAAATCTTTTTTTTTCTTTTGCCTGCATAACCTTACAAGCGTAGCTAAGGGAATGTTTTACTGCCAAATATGACTATAAACCATAATTTATCTTTCATTCTTTCCATGACAAAGACAAAAATTATGATAATAAGAAAAATACACAAACTCAAAGGAGAACAAAGCGTCAAGGATTATTGATTATGCAAAACTAAAAGAGTGTCCAGTTATAAGCAACGGGACACACGAAGATGAAGGACGACAACGACAACGGCAAGGAAATGCATAAGCGTAAAACTCAAACTGACCACTATTTACACGACGTTGTACAAGAATACCACCACCCCAGGGAAAGGGTTGATCTATCTTCACACATCGCGGGATAGATTTTATACCTGAGGCTTTGCGTCTCAAATTTCATAAGATGTAGAAAGCAGAAAACGGATATCTTTCATCAAAGTGTGTGTTTTGAGTTATTAGCGAGATAATGGTTTTTGACATTGACTGACTGACCGTTAGAGGAATTCTTCTTTTGTCTTGCCAAATGACAAGAATTGTGAACGCAGCAATTCATGACATACAAAAGGGGTGTCAACAAACGCCTTGGCACTAATGGTCAGTTTAGAGGTGATCATTGGAAAAACGTACAATTTTTCATGGTTAATTATTTAAGATTTTCAAAATCGTACTTTGCACGCCGTCGTATTATTGTCGGGATCGTTTTTGCGTTGTGTGAGAAAATCTCATCCTAATGATCTTTTTGGCCATGATGTCCACTACTGCTGACCGGTCATCAGTGAGTATTCCTTTTATTCGTTTGATCAATGTTGATGGATTAAGGCGATAATTAATGATGGTTGAGCACCCAGTAACTGATTTTTACACACACATTTTGCCTAATTGCGATGATTAATTAAGCAAAGTTGTGTTGTTTAGAGGTGTGAAAACGGCAACGAAGTGTAATCCTTTCATACGGAGTTCGGTTCTCGCATGTGAACTGACAGTGTGAACCAGTGGCTAATAAAGAATAGAAACAAAGTATACGGAAAAATTCAAATAGTTTTTTATTCCGGCGAATGATATTAACATATATAAAAACATGGTGATTTAATGATATGAAACAAAAACTTCACACTGCGACAAAACATAATTCTAATCGTTTTCTAAAACTCGCATACTGCTTAGAATCAGTGTTGTCAATTTGCCTTTTTTTAGCGGACAAAAATTGGATTCAGCTTTAAGCTTTTTTTCTGGATATTTTCATAAATTATTTACATTTTCTTTCGGCTGTTTTGCTAAGTACATTATTGAAATTTATTTCAATATAAAGAAAGTCCAAAATAATTTTACTAAAAATTACTAAAATAACATTCAACTTAAGGGAAAACGAGTGTGATTCTTAACATGGTGCCAGACATAACAGACACCATGGACTGCACTTTAGATGGACCACTGTTCGACAAGAAGTACCACATACTAGTATTTATATCAGATAGAGATACTTGGAAATGTAGAAATCCTGGAACAAGACTGTATGTCGACATCTACTCTGACGGCTCAAAATTAAATAGTCAGGTAGATTTCGGGGTCTACTCCAAAGAACTCGGGCTAAGCATAGCAAGAAGGCTACCTGATTACTGTAGTGTTTATCAGGCCGAAACTTTGACCATTAAGGAAGTGACAGAATGGCTGATTACGGTAAGGATTAACATATTCTATTAAAGTCAAGTTGCCATTAAATCTCTGGATTCTGTCTTCTTGAACTCAACATCAGCCGTGAAATGCCGCAGATCTCTTAACGAGATGGCTCAGAATTTCAACATTCATTTTATGTGGGTGCCGGCCCACAGAGACATAGCAGGGAACTGCAGAGCAGACGACCTGGCAAGACTAGGGACAACCTTACAGATTCCAGCCAAGTTGGAGTCCGTGAGCGTGCCTCTAGAGAGCATATTTTGCAGCAAATGGTAGGTAAGCGTCTGTCCGAGACGGTAAACAATCCAGACAGATGTGGCCTCGCCTACATCTGAAGCGTTGACACAAACTGCTGTCGCTATCAAGACCCGACGTCTCATTGGTTGTATCCGTCATGACGCGGCACTGCCTGATTGGAAGGCATGCAATGAGATTGAAGGTTGCGACTAGTGTTTTCTGCAGGAGCAGTAGGGATGAAGAGGAGGAGAGGTTCGCCCTGGCGAACAGGCGGGGACCAACACTGGGCTCTTATTTCTTTAGGGACCTAGGAGGTCTGGACGATATAAATATTGCCCGACTTAAGAGCTTCTTGAGGCGCTCAAACTAGTTGAATAGGGGTAACTAGGGACATCCATATCCATAGTTTCTGTAGTATCACAATGGACTATGCAGCCTAAGTACAGTCTCTCTGGTCTGTTTATTCAGACTGACCTAACCTAACCTAAGGGAAAACGAGGTAACTACGAAAAAAAAATCTTGCCGCGTTGAAAAAATGGCTCAGTGGAGCCCTTTTCGAACTCGGAGATAGATTAAATCCCTTCTTAATTTGCTGTAAAATTGCACGTAAAATTTGTTATGAAATAGGGAAGCATACGTTATTCAAACAAAAACTTGAAACATTGAACTTTCTGTGTAGAAAAAATAATATATCAAATCCTCCATACGAACTACAATCGAATTTTGATATGAAAAAAAGAAAAATATAGTTAATAAATGTAAAAAGTGTGAAGAGCCAGTGCCTTAACAGTGGTACTAAAATCTTATTTTAAAAAAATCTAATTAAATAATCGAAAAAAAATTCATTATTTAAAAATATAGAAGCAGCTACGATAGTCAGTCTTAGTCAAGTACTCGAAAAAGAAACACAAAAGTGTTTAAGTTATATGGACGAATCATCGTTGACGGTAAGTATCGGCGTCGCATAAACAATGTACTGTATAAGCTATATACCGGCATCGATGCGGTTAAGCGCATCAATGTACAGTGGTCATGTTGACTGGGTCATGTTGTGCGGATGGACTCAAATGCTCCAGCACCAAATATTTTGCGACAACAAACGCGATATGCGGCATAGAATGGGGCGACCAAATTTCTGTTGGTAGCATCGAAACTTGGTGTGTCTAATTGGAGAAGAAGCGTAGAAGACCGAAACGCATGGAAGTCTACGGGGATCCAAATGCCCCAGCACCAAACATTTTGCGACAACAAACTCGATGTGCGACGTGGAATAGGGCGATCAAAACTCCGTTGGAAGTATCAAGCTCTTGACGTACTATCGAAACTTGGTATGTCTACTTGAAGAAAAAGCGAAGAAAATCGAAGCGCATGAAATTCTGCGGAGACCCAAATGCTCCGGCACCAAACGTTTTGCGAAAACAAACGCGATCTGCGACGTAGAATAGGGTGACCAAAACTCCGTTGGAAGTATCAGGCTGTAAAAATACTATCGAAATTTGATGTGTCTAATTGGAGAAGAAGCGTAGAAGACCGAAGCGCAGGGAATTCTGGGGGGACCCAAATGCTCCGGCACCAAACATTTTGTGACAAAAAACTCGATGTGCCGCACAGATTAGGGCGATCAAAGCTCCATTAAAATTATCAGGCTTTTGAAATACTATAGAAACTTAGTGTGTCTAAATGGAGAAGAAGCGTAGAAGCCCGAAGCGCATGGAATTCTGCGGGGACCCAAATGCTCCAACGCCAAATATTTTGCGACAACAAACTCAATGTGCGGTGCAGAATAGGGCGACCAGATTTCTGCTGAAAGTATCAGGCTTTTGAAATACTATCGGAACTTGGTGTGTCTAATTGGAGAAGAAGCGTAGAAGACCGAAGCGCATTGAAGTGTGGGGGGACCCAAATGCCCCAGCACCAAACATTTTGCGACAACAAACTCGATGTGCGACGTAGAATAGGGTGACCAAAACTCTGTTGGAAGTATCGAACTTTTGAAGTACTATCGAAACTTGGTGTGTCTAATTGAAGAAAAAGCGTAGAAGATCAAAGCGCATAAAATTCTGCGCGGACCAATTGCTCCGACGCCAAACATTTTGCGAAAACAAACGCGATCTGCGACGTAGAATAGGGTGACCAAAACTCCGTTGGAAGTATCAGGCTGTAAAAATACTATCGAAATTTGATGTGCTTCATTGGAGAAGAAGCGTAGAAGACCAAAGCGCATAGAATTCTGGGGGGACCCAAATGCTCTGGCACCAAACATTTTGTGACAAAAAACTCGATGTGCCGCACAGATTAGGGCGATCAAAACTCCGTTAAAATTATCAGGCTTTTGAAATACTATAGAAACTTAGTGTGTCTAAATGGAGAAGAAGCGTAGAAGTCCGAAGAATTACTTTCGACTTGCAGCGTATAATAGAAAATTATGTCTATTCTAATCGCCACCCAAGTCAGTAAGTAAGCTTAATACCTATGTTTGAGCTCGTAGTTATTCGTGCTCTTTGTCGCTTGCAGTCAATTACAAAAAGGTGAAAATTGTTGTTATAAATCAAACAAAGGGACGAAGAGATTTTACGAGCCAATTAAATTTCTCAATGCTAAAAATGTGCGACAATACTGTGAAAGTTATGGTCTCCACCGTGTGAAGTCATATGCACCCTTAGCCTTCGTCTAGGCCAAATTTAAGCCTAAGAATAGCAAAAATCTAAGTTGAAAGAAATACCACATAATTTCTCTACGAGAATATTGAACAGACTATAACGTAAAACTGTGATTACGTTGTCACATAAACCACAAAACGATTTTGCCAATCGACCATTACGCTAAACCCTAAAATCCTAAGAAAATCCTTTACAAAAGAGTCGTTGGCCAGCAAAACTCTTTCCCATACTCTTCGATTGCGTCGTAGATTGAACAAAAGCATGGGGAAGAGTTAGTTTGTGTATAAAAGAAAGGAGAAAAAAACAATATATTTTGTAAACATAAACTTTGAAAACAAATATCCTTTGACGGATTTACATTGCAGGCGTACACACCGATAGCCATCCATATTCGCAAAGCAAAGAGTTATTTTGTTTGCAAATAGTTGATATGAGCTTATGTGAACTATTGTGCAAAGACAGATAACGCCAAGAGAAATGGGTGATTTACAGAAACACCCAGCATGGAAACAGTGGCATAAAAAGTAAAAAACAAACAAAAAATAAAAATGAATCGATGCACACACACATGCATACACTTTTGCATAATATCCTTGTGAATCCTTTTAATGGTCAGCAAAACAGTAAGCGAAAGTCCATTGTAAGCGGAGTATATTATTACCAAAAAGAAAAACCCAGAAACAAACACCTTTACACACAAATCGTAAACGATATCCCGTAGCGAAAGGATTCAGTTTTATGGTATGAGATTTTTTACGCTCACTCAATACTGTAGTGGATTTTTTTTCTTTTGGCTGTGAATGTTTTTATTTTTTTTAGTATTCAACCCTTTTCGATGAAAAAGCGAGAGAATCTATTTGAGTCTACTGTTTGTGATTATCATAATCATCATTATCGTCGAGATGTTTCGCTGTTTCATAAGCATATTAATATCCCATACCGTGTGTCCTGCACACACGTTCACCTACGGATAAACTCGGCAGGGTATGAGTACGTAAATATGCAGTAGATATTGAGTACCTTTCCACAATGTGAATTAAGGTAAACCTTTTCTTGCCAAGACGAGATTTGTTCTTGTGCTATTTATCATAATTTTTCAATTTACGATCCGTCGTCGAATTTTGTCATTGGGGACTTTTGCTTCGGCTGTTGTTGTTGTTGTTCTGTTTTGGTCTTCAAGAGGACATCTTTCTGTGCCAGGACTCGCTTGCTCATTTTCGCAGTGTCCAGTTAGTGTCGATTGTAAATGTTTGTTTGACATTTTCTCGGTTTTTGCATTTTCATCAATTCATCTTTGGCAGTCATGTTGTTTACCTTAAGCAAGCATACGATATTCTACTGCGACATCCTATTCTCTTAGACCTTCTCTTCTCCATCCTTAGGTTTCTTATGAAATGTCTGCTTGCATGAGTTTGTTAATGTGATTATTAATGATAATTTTGACACTTTCCTTCATCTTCACAATTTGTACAGCTGCCGAGCCGCAGATATAACGTCGTGTGAGCATCTTTAGCAAACGTAGTGTTTGGTCATCATTGGCCGTAAGTTGAGGGATATCTAATGGATGAAGATCTCGTCTCTTGTATTAACATTTGGTCACAAAAAGGTCAACTGCCATGACTGTCAAAGGTGTGCGAGTATGATCTATTATATAATTTGAATAAAAAATCAATTATATTTATTGTAAACAAGATGTATTTGCATTGTGCCATGCTGGAATACGGATGTCAATTCAAGATATCGAATGCAATTTGCTAAAGTCAAGATAACACCTTGTTGGTGTAAAAACTCTAAACTAATTATTTTCAATTTCTGATAGATAAATAAGTTTTGTTGAAGCACATAAAAGCATTTTAGTAGGGTGAAATGATTTTGCTATGTTCGATATATTTCACTGTTAATGGATAGATTTTTAGTAATTCATGAAATTGTCCGGAAGCCAGCACTAAAGACATTTAGGGAGTGAAATTTTTCCTACTTTCTTTCGAAACCGCATAAAATGTTTGGAATTTTTAGCATGCGGGAATTACAGGAAAATTCGTGAAATATTATGTAACTTTTTACTACCAAATTTCACAGAAAACAGTATGAATGATATAGAATTTAATTTCATAATAGAATTGAGAACTAACTGGAATGGAAAATGTAGGTCAACCCAACTGACTTACATACATATTTCATTACCCAATGTTCTTTTGCGTTGGTGCAATAGTGCCGGGAATGCCAAAGGCGGAGAGACAAATCTATGCCAATAAGCCAGTAAGCCAAGCCAGTAAAAAATTTCAGTCAGGTGAACTGACTTGCATATACCTTCACCCAAGATCCGTTCTGTCTTGTGGCAAAAATGCACTGGGAGCAGTAAGGAGAACGGTAAGTCGATGTGTTGTTCACAAGGCACGATGCAAGTTAAGTAGGAAAATTGTAGCTTTCAGAAGCCTTCCGTTTAGAAATTATATGGGCTCATTTTCTTTGTAAGTGTAAGAATGCAGACCATTTTCATTCTTAGAACAAATTTTACCACTCACATGCAGAGCGTCAAATTTGACTGACTTCAATACAACTCCTTAAATTTTATCATTCATAAGAAGTGAATACAGCTGACAACAATTTAAGCTAAGACGGTTAAATCAGCCTTTTGTCTGGAAGGTACCAGATGGGTCTTCAAATTTTACTGAGCAATACGAATCTATACAATTTGAATGAAATGAATGGTTGGCGCATCATTTATTTTTCTTAGGTGGCAACTGGAATAGAGATCCTTGTCTATTACACGACGCCCGCAAAAAAATAATTCCAAGCGCTTCGATCTTCTGCGCTTCTCCTCCAATTCGTCACACCAAACTTCCATAATATTTCAAAAAGCTTGTTTTTCCAACCGAGTTTTTGACGCCCTCTTCTGCGCCGTCCATCGAGTTTGTTGTCGAAAACCTTCCGTGCCGGAGCACTTGGATCCATCCGCACAACATGACGTAGCCAACGCAACCGCTGTATACGTGTATTAAAGCGTTTGACCACGTCGATGTCGACATATAGCTCATACAGTTCATTGTTCATGAGACGCCGATACCCTCGGTTAACTATGATGGCTCCATATATTTCCCGGAGTATTTTCCTCTCGAAAACTGCCAGTACTGATTCATCCAAGACAGGACAGTGGGATTTTTGTTAGTCGAGAGAGGGGTTTATCATTGAATCGCTTGCTTAACCCATAGTAACATCTGTTAGCAAGCAATACTTTCCTCTTTATCTCCATGCTGACATCATTCGTTTTGTTGGCAGCGGAACCGAGATAGATGAATTCTTCCACCACTTTAAAATTGTAGTTGTCAACGTTCACACAGCGCTCCAAGGTAGTAGAACCCTTGTTCGTTGAAACCAATAATTTTTTTCTGCCCTCATTTACCACCAGACCCATTTTCGCTGCTTCCTTCTCGATGCTTGAGAAGGCTGCAGTAACATCTCGCAGTTTTCTGTCAATGATGTCCATATCATCTGCATATACGAGTAACATATGAGTTTTGTTAAAATATGTTAACACACGTGTTAACTGCAGCTTTCCTCATAACCATCCGCAACAGTGTAGAAGAGGACTGTCGCTCTCCTTAAATCCTCGTTTGGTGTAAAATCATTTAAGTGGTAAAAATCTCAAATAATGCAGAATCTTTTACAGGCTTCAGTCGTTGGATCAACTTTTTGCCAAACTCTCGCTCGTTTTCCCACGAGCTAGGCTACTGATTGTCATACCCCCCTAAGCTCCTTGAATTCTTTGCGTTCAACCCATACTATAATCAATGCCAGCTAAGTCTGAAATGTAATTACTCTCTCCAATTTTTATCTGTTGTCATGAAAACAATTACAATTCAAAAAACACAAATATACGTTTTTAGGAAATATTAAATATACAGCGTTACCCATTTAGTGCTTTCAAAATTGCCGGTCTGGCAACG